>JANJGN010000011.1:62382217-62402217 GCA_026770705.1 Isurus oxyrinchus | reverse complement strand
TCTCTCATTTTCTCTCTCTCTCGTTCTCTCATTCTTTCTCTGTCTCTCATTCTATCTCATTCTCTCTCATTCTCTCTCATTCCCTCTCATTCTCTCTCATTGTCTCTCAATATCTCTCTCATTCCCTCTCTCATTCCCTCTCTCATTCCCTCTCTCACTCCCTCTCTCATTCTCTCTCTCTCTCTCATTCTCTCTCTTTCTCTCATCCTTGCTCATTCTCATTCCCTCGCTCTCTCTCATTCTCTCTCTCACTCATTCTCTCTCTCTCATTCTCCCTTTCTCCCATTCTCTCTCTTAATCTCTCTGTCATTCTCTCTCTCATTCCCTCTCTCATTCCGTCTCTCATTCCGTCTCTCATTCCATCTCTCATTCCCTCTCTCATTCCCTCTCTCATTTCCTCTCTCATTCCCTCTCTCATTCCTGCTCTCATTTCCTCTCTTTCTCTCATTTCCTCTCTTTCTTTCATTATCTCTCTTTCTCTCATTCTCTCTCTTTCTCTCATTATCACTCTCTCTCATTCTCTCTCTCTCTCATTCTCTCTCTCGCTCATTCTCTCTCTCATTCTCTGTCTCTCATTCTCTCTCTCTCGCCATCTCTCTCTCATTCTCATTCTTTCTCATTCTCTCTCTCCATTCTCGATCTCTGTCATTTTCTCTTTCGCTCTCTCTCTAGTTTGCTCTCTCTCATTCTCTCTCATTCTCTCTCATTCCCTCTCATTCTCTGTCATTCCCTTTCATTCTTGCTCATTCTCGCTCATTCTCTCTCATTCTCACTCATTCTCATTCCCCCTCTCTCTCTCATTCTCTCTATCTCTCATTCTCTCTCTCTCATTCTCTCTCTCTCATTCTCTCCTCTCACTCATTCTCTCAATCTCTCTCCCACTCTTTCATTCTCACACTCTCATTCTCACTCTCATTCTGACTCTCTCATTCTCAGTCTCTCTAACTCTCACTCCCTCTCTCATTCTCTCTCTCTCTCATTCGCTCTCTTTCTCTCATTCTCGCTCATTATCATTCCCTCTCTCTTTCTCATTCTCTCTCTCTCATTCTCTCTCTCTCATACTCTCTCTCTCTCTCATTATCTCATTCTCTCTCTCTCTCATTCTCTCTCCCAATTTCTCACTCTCTCCCATTCTCTCTCTCACCCATTCTCTCTCTCTCCCATTTTCTCTTTCATTGTCTCTCACACTCTCTCTCTCAGTCTGTCTCATATTCTCCCCCTCTCTCTCCCATTCTCTCTCTCTCACTCTCCATCTCTCATTCCCATTCTCTCTCATTCTGTCTTTCTCTCATTCTCTCTCTCTGTCTCATTCTCTCTCTCATTCTCCCTCTCATTCTCTCTTTCTCTCACAATCTCATTCTCTCTCACTCTCATTCTCATTCTCTCTCACTCACATTCACATTCTCTCGCTCTCTCTCATTCTCATTCTCTCTCTATCATTCCCTCTCTCTCTCTCTCTCATTCTCTCCTCCCTCTCAAATTCTCCCTGTCTGTCATTCTCTCAATCTCTCTCTCACTCTGTCATTCTCTCTCACTCTCATTCTCATTCTCTGTCACTCTCCTTCTCATTCTCTCTCACTCACATTCTCTTTCTCTCGCTCTCGCTCTCATACTGATTGTCTCGCTCTCATTCACATTCTCTCATTCTCTCTAACTCTCTCTCTCATCCTCTTCTTCTCTCAAATTCTCTCTCTCTCATTCTCTCAATCTCTCTCTCACTCTCTCATTCTCCCTTGCTCTCATTCTCATTCTCTCACACTCTCTCATTCTCATTCTCTCGCTCTCTCTCTCATTCTCATTCCCTCTCATTCTCTCTCTCTATCACTCTCTCATTCTCTGTCTCTCTCTCATTCTCTCTCTCATTCTCTCTCTCTCTCATTCTCTCTCTCTCTCATTCTCTCCCTCTCTCTCATTGTCTCTCTCTTGCCATCTCTCTCTCATTCTAATTCTTTTTCATTCTCTCTCTCCATCTCTCTATCTCTCTCTTTTTCTCTCTCTCGGTCTCACTCTCTCTAATTCTGTCTCATTCTCTGTCTCATTTTCGCTCTCTTTCATTCTCTCTCGTTCTCTCTAATTCTCGTTCATTCTCTCTCATTCTCATTCATTCTCATTCCCTCTCTCTCATTCTCTCTCTCTCACTTTTTCTCTCTCTCCCATTCTCTCTCTCCCATTCTCTCTCTCTTTCTCTCTCTCTCTCATTCTCTCTCTCTCTCATTCTCTCTCTCTCCCATTCTCTCTCTCTCCCATTTTCTGTCTCATTTTCTCTCTCATTCTCTCTCTCTCATATTCTCTCCCTCTATCTCCCAATCTCTCTCTCTCACTCTCCATCTCTCATTCCCATTTTCACTGATTCTCTCTCTCTCATTCTCTCTCTCTCATTCTCTCTCACTCTCATTCTCTCTCTCTCATTCCCCCTCTCATTCTCTCTTTCTCTCACATTCTCATTCTCTCTCACTCTCATTCTCATTCATTCTCATCTCACTCTCATTCTCATTCTCTCTCTCTCATTCACAATCTCTCTCTCTCATTCTCTCTCTCATTCTCCCTCTCATTCTCTCTTTCTCTCACAATCTCATTCTCTCTCACTCTCATTCTCTCTCACTCTCGTTCTCTCTCACTCTCATTCTCATTCTCTCGCTCTCATTCACATTCTCTCATTCTCTCTCTCTCATTCTCTCTCTCTCTCACTCTCTCCTCTATCTCAAATTCTCTCTCTCTCATTCTCTCAATCTCTCTCTCACTCTCTCATTCTCTCTCGCTCTCATTCTCATTCCCTCTCACTCTCCTTCTCATTGTCTCTCACTCACATTCTCATTCACTCGCTCTCTCTCTCATTCTCATTCTCTCTCTCTCATTCACTTTCTCTCATTCTCTGTCTTTCTCTCTCTCATTCTCTCCTCTCTCTCAAATTCTCTCTCTCCTTCTCTCAATCTCTCTCTCTCTCATTCTTTCTCACTCTCATTCTCATTCTCTCACACTCTCTCATTCTCATTCTCTCGCTGTCTTACTCATCCTCATTCTCTTGCTTTGATTCACATTCTCTCATTCTCTCTCTCATTCTCTCTCTCTAATTCTCTCAATCTCTCTCTCACTCTCTCATTCTCTCTTTCCCTCTTTCCCATTCTCACTCTCTCATTCTCATTCTCTCATTCTCACTCTCTCATTCTCTCTCTCTTATTCTCACTCAATCTATTTGTCAATCTCTCTCTCATTCCTTCTCTCATTCCCTCTCTCATTCCCTCTCTCACTCCCTCTCTCACTCCCTCTCTCAATCTCTCTCTCTCTCATTCTCTCTCTTTCTCTCATCCTCGCTCATTCTCATTCCCTCGCTCTCTCTCATTCTCTCTCTCACTCATTCTCTCTCTCTCATTCTCTCTCTCTCATTCTCTCTCTCTCTCTCATTCTCTCTCTCTCATTCTCTCTCTGTCTCTCATTCTCTCTCTCTCATTCTCTCTCTATCACCATCTCTCTCTCATTCTCATTCTTTCTCATTCTCTCTCTCCATTCTCTCTCTCTCTAATTTTCTCTTTACTCTCTCTCTCTCTAGTTCGCTCTCTCTCATTCTCTCTCTCTCATTTTCTCTCTCTCTCGTTCTCTCATTCTTTCTCTGTCTCTCATTCTATCTCATTCTCTCTCATTCTCTCTCATTCCCTCTCATTCTCTCTCATTGTCTCTCAATCTCTCTCTCATTCCCTCTGTCATTCACTTTCTCATTCCCTCTCTCACTCCCTCTCTCATTCTCTCTCTCTCTCTCATTCTCTCTCTTTCTCTCATCCTTGCTCATTCTCATTCCCTCGCTCTCTCTCATTCTCTCTCTCACTCATTCTCTCTCTCTCATTCTCCCTTTCTCCCATTCTCTCTCTTAATCTCTCTGTCATTCTCTCTCTCATTCCCTCTCTCATTCCGTCTCTCATTCCGTCTCTCATTCTGTCTCTCATTCCCTCTCTCATTTCCTCTCTCATTCCCTCTCTCATTCCTGCTCTCATTTCCTCTCTCTCTCATTTCCTCTCTTTCTCTCATTATCTCTCTTTCTCTCATTCTCTCTCTTTCTCTCATTATCACTCTCTCTCATTCTCTCTCTCTCTCATTCTCTCTCTCTCATTCTCTCTCTCTCGCCATCTCTCTCTCATTCTCATTCTTTCTCATTCTCTCTCTCCCTTCTCGATCTCTGTCATTTTCTCTTTCGCTCTCTCTCTCTAGTTCGCTCTCTCTCATTCTCTCTCTCTCATTCTCTCATTCTTTCGCTCTCTCATTCTATCTCATTCTCTCTCATTCTCTCTCATTCCCTCTCATTCTCTCTCATTCCCTTTCATTCTCACTCATTCTCACTCATTCTCTCTCATTCTCACTCATTCTCATTCCCCTCTCTCTCTCTCATTCTCTCTATCTCTCATTCTCTCTCTGTCATTCTCTCTCTCTCATTCTCTCCTCTCACTCATTCTCTCAATCTCTCTCCCACTCTTTCATTCTCACACTCTCATTCTCACTCTAATTCTCACTCTCTCATTCTCAGTCTCTCTAACTCTCACTCCCTCTCTCATTCTCTCTCTCTCTCATTCGCTCTCTTTCTCTCATTCTTGCTCATTATCATTCCCCCTCTCTTTCTCATTCTCTCTCTCTCATTCTCTCTCTCTCATACTCTCTCTCTCTCATTCTCTCATTCTCTCATTCTCTCTCTCTCATTCTCTCTCTCTCCCATCCTCTCACTCTCTCCCATTCTCTCTCTCACCCATTCTCTCTCTCTCCCATTTTCTCTCTCATTTTCTCTCACGCTCTCTCTCATTCTCTCTCTCATATTCTCCCCCTCTCTCTCCCATTCTCTCTCTCTCACTCTCCATCTCTCATTCCTATTCTCTCTCATTCTGTCTCTCTCTCATTCTCTCTCTCTGTCTCATTCTCTCTCTCATTCTCCCTCTCATTCTCTCTTTCTCTCACAATCTCATTCTCTCTCACTCACATTCACATTCTCTCGCTCTCTATCATTCTCATTCTCTCTCTATCATTCCCTCTCTCTCTCTCTCATTCTCTCCTCTCTCTCAAATTCTCTCTGTCTGTCATTCTTTCAATCTCTCTCTCACTCTCTCATTCTCTCTCGCTCTCATTCTCATTCTCTGTCACTCCCCTTCTCATTCTCTCTCACTCACATTCTCTTTCTCTCGCTCTCACTCTCATACTGATTGTCTCGCTCTCATTCACATTCTCTCATTCTCTCTAACTCTCTCTCTCATCCTCTTCTTCTCTCAAATTCTCTCTCTCTCATTCTCTCAATCTCTCTCTCACTCTCTCATTCTCCCTTGCTCTCATTCTCATTCTCTCACACTCTCTCATTCTCATTCTCTCGCTCTCTCTCTCATTCTCATTCCCTCTCATTCTCTCTCTCTATCACTCTCTCATTCTCTGTCTCTCTCTCATTCTCTCTCTCATTCTCTCTCTCTCTCATTCTCTCTCTCTCTCATTCTCTCCCTCTCTCTCATTGTCTCTCTCTTGCCATCTCTCTCTCATTCTAATTCTTTTTCATTCTCTTTCTCCATCTCTCTATCTCTCTCTTTTTCTCTCTCTCGGTCTCACTCTCTCTAATTCTGTCTCATTCTCTGTCTCATTTTCGCTCTCTTTCATTCTCTCTCGTTCTCTCTAATTCTCGTTCATTCTCTCTCATTCTCGCTCATTCTCTCTCATTCTCATTCATTCTCATTCCCTCTCTCTCATTCTCTCTCTCTCACTTTTTCTCTCTCTCCCATTCTCTCTCTCCCATTCTCTCTCTCTCATTCTCTCTCTCTCTCATTCTCTCTCTCTCTCATTCTCTCTCTCTCCCATTTTCTGTCTCATTTTCTCTCTCATTCTCTCTCTCTCATATTCTCTCCCTCTATCTCCCAATCTCTCTCTCTCACTCTCCATCTCTCATTCCCATTTTCTCTGATTCTCTCTCTCTCATTCTCTCTCTCTCATTCTCTCTCACTCTCATTCTCTCTCTCTCATTCCCCCTCTCATTCTCTCTTTCTCTCACATTCTCATTCTCTCTCACTCTCATTCTCATTCATTCTCATCTCACTCTCATTCTCATTCTCTCTCTCTCATTCACAATCTCTCTCTCTCATTCTCTCTCTCATTCTCCCTCTCATTCTCTCTTTCTCTCACAATCTCATTCTCTCTCACTCTCATTCTCTCTCACTCTCGTTCTCTCTCACTCTCATTCTCATTCTCTCGCTCTCATTCACATTCTCTCATTCTCTCTCTCTCATTCTCTCTCTCTCTCACTCTCTCCTCTATCTCAAATTCTCTCTCTCTCATTCTCTCAATCTCTCTCTCACTCTCTCATTCTCTCTCGCTCTCATTCTCATTCCCTCTCACTCTCCTTCTCATTGTCTCTCACTCACATTCTCATTCACTCGCTCTCTCTCTCATTCTCATTCTCTCTCTCTCATTCACTTTCTCTCATTCTCTGTCTTTCTCTCTCTCATTCTCTCCTCTCTCTCAAATTCTCTCTCTCCTTCTCTCAATCTCTCTCTCTCTCATTCTTTCTCACTCTCATTCTCATTCTCTCACACTCTCTCATTCTCATTCTCTCGCTGTCTTACTCATCCTCATTCTCTTGCTTTGATTCACATTCTCTCATTCTCTCTCTCATTCTCTCTCTCTAATTCTCTCAATCTCTCTCTCACTCTCTCATTCTCTCTTTCCCTCTTTCCCATTCTCACTCTCTCATTCTCACTCTCTCATTCTCACTCTCTCATTCTCTCTCTCTTATTCTCACTCAATCTATTTGTCAATCTCTCTCTCATTCCTTCTCTCATTCCCTCTCTCATTCCCTCTCTCACTCCCTCTCTCACTCCCTCTCTCATTCTCTCTCTCTCTCATTCTCTCTCTTTCTCTCATCCTCGCTCATTCTCATTCCCTCGCTCTCTCTCATTCTCTCTCTCACTCATTCTCTCTCTCTCATTCTCTCTCTCTCATTCTCTCTCTCTCTCTCATTCTCTCTCTCATTCTCTCTCTGTCTCTCATTCTCTCTCTCTCATTCTCTCTCTATCACCATCTCTCTCTCATTCTCATTCTTTCTCATTCTCTCTCTCCATTCTCTATCTCTCTAATTTTCTCTTTACTCTCTCTCTCTCTAGTTCGCTCTCTCTCATTCTCTCTCTCTCATTTTCTCTCTCTCTCGTTCTCTCATTCTTTCTCTGTCTCTCATTCTATCTCATTCTCTCTCATTCTCTCTCATTCCCTCTCATTCTCTCTCATTGTCTCTCAATCTCTCTCTCATTCCCTCTGTCATTCACTCTCTCATTCCCTCTCTCACTCCCTCTCTGATTCTCTCTCTCTCTCTCATTCTCTCTCTTTCTCTCATCCTTGCTCATTCTCATTCCCTCGCTCTCTCTCATTCTCTCTCTCACTCATTCTCTCTCTCTCATTCTCCCTTTCTCCCATTCTCTCTCTTAATCTCTCTGTCATTCTCTCTCTCATTCCCTCTCTCATTCCGTCTCTCATTCCGTCTCTCATTCCGTCTCTCATTCTGTCTCTCATTCCCTCTCTCATTTCCTCTCTCATTCCCTCTCTCATTCCCGCTCTCATTTCCTCTCTTTCTCTCATTTCCTCTCTTTCTCTCATTATCTCTCTTTCTCTCATTCTCTCTCTTTCTCTCATTATCACTCTCTCTCATTCTCTCTCTCTCTCATTCTCTCTCTCTCATTCTCTCTCTCTCGCCATCTCTCTCTCATTCTCATTCTTTCTCATTCTCTCTCTCCCTTCTCGATCTCTGTCATTTTCTCTTTCGCTCTCTCTCTCTAGTTCGCTCTCTCTCATTCTCTCTCTCTCATTCTCTCATTCTTTCGCTCTCTCATTCTATCTCATTCTCTCTCATTCTCTCTCATTCCCTCTCATTCTCTCTCATTCCCTTTCATTCTCACTCATTCTCACTCATTCTCTCTCATTCTCACTCATTCTCATTCCCCCTCTCTCTCTCATTCTCTCTATCTCTCATTCTCTCTCTGTCATTCTCTCTCTCTCATTCTCTCCTCTCACTCATTCTCTCAATCTCTCTCCCACTCTTTCATTCTCACACTCTCATTCTCACTCTAATTCTCACTCTCTCATTCTCAGTCTCTCTAACTCTCACTCCCTCTCTCATTCTCTCTCTCTCTCATTCGCTCTCTTTCTCTCATTCTTGCTCATTATCATTCCCCCTCTCTTTCTCATTCTCTCTCTCTCATTCTCTCTCTCTCATACTCTCTCTCTCTCATTCTCTCATTCTCTCATTCTCTCTCTCTCATTCTCTCTCTCTCCCATCCTCTCACTCTCTCCCATTCTCTCTCTCACCCATTCTCTCTCTCTCCCATTTTCTCTCTCATTTTCTCTCACGCTCTCTCTCATTCTCTCTCTCATATTCTCCCCCTCTCTCTCCCATTCTCTCTCTCTCACTCTCCATCTCTCATTCCTATTCTCTCTCATTCTGTCTCTCTCTCATTCTCTCTCTCTGTCTCATTCTCTCTCTCATTCTCCCTCTCATTCTCTCTTTCTCTCACAATCTCATTCTCTCTCACTCACATTCACATTCTCTCGCTCTCTATCATTCTCATTCTCTCTCTATCATTCCCTCTCTCTCTCTCTCATTCTCTCATCTCTCTCAAATTCTCTCTGTCTGTCATTCTTTCAATCTCTCTCTCACTCTCTCATTCTCTCTCGCTCTCATTCTCATTCTCTGTCACTCCCCTTCTCATTCTCTCTCACTCACATTCTCTTTCTCTCGCTCTCACTCTCATTCTCATTCTCTCGCTCTCATTGACATTCTCTCATTCTCTCTAACTCTCTCTCTCATTCTCTCCTTCTCTCAAATTCTCTCTCTCTCATTCTCTCAATCTCTCTCTCACTCTCTCATTCTCTCTTGCTCTCATTCTCATTCTCTCACACTCTCTTATTCTCATTCTCTCGCTCTCTCTCTCATTCTCATTCCCCCTCATTCTCTCTCTCTATCACTCTCTCATTCTCTGTCTCTCTCTCTCATTCTCTCTCTCGTTCTCTCTCTCTCTCATTCTCTCTCTCTCATTCTCTCTCTCTCGCCATCTCTCTCTCATTCTAATTCTTTTTCTTTCTCTCTCTCCATCTATCTATCTCTCTCATTTTCCCTCTCTCACTCTCTCTCTCTCTCTAATTCTCTCTCTCATTCTCTCTCTCATTTTCGCTCTCTCTCATTCTCTCTCGTTCTCTCTAATTCTCGTTCATTCTCATTCTCGCTCATTCTGTCTCATTCTCACTCATTATCATTCCCTCTCTCTCATTCTCTCTCTCTCTCTTTCTCTCTCTCTCCCATTCTCTCTCTCCCATTCTCTCTCTCTCATTCTCTCTCTCTCTCATTCTCTCTCTCTCTCATTGTCTCTCTCTCACATTCTCTCTCTCTCTCTCCCATTTTCTGTCTCATTTTCTCTCTCATTCTCTCTCTCTCATATTCTCTCCCTCTATCTCCCAATCTCTCTCTCACTCTCCATCTCTCATTCCCATTCTCTCTGATTCTCTCTCTCTCATTCTCTCTCTCTCATTCTCTCTCTCACTCATTCTCTCTCTCATTCCCCCTCTCATTCTCTCTTTCTCTCACAATCTCATTCTCTCACACTCTCATTCTCATTCATTCTCATCTCACTCTCATTCTCATTCTCTCTCTCACTTTCTCATTCTCTCTCTCCTCTCTCTTAAATTATCTGTCTCTCTCATTCTCTCAATCTCTCTCCCATTCTCTCAATCGGTCTCTCACTCTCCCAATCTCGCTCTCACTCTCTCATTCTCTCTCTCCCATTCTCTCTCCCATTCTCTCTCCCATTCTCTCTCCCATTCTCTCTCATTCTCTCTCTCTCTAATTCCCTCTCTCTCATTCTCTCTCTCATTCTCCCTCTCATTCTCTCTTTCGCTCACAAGCTCATTCTCTCTCACTCTCATTCTCATTCTCTCTCACTCACATTCTCATTCTCTCGCTCTCTCTCATTCTCATTCTCTCTCTATCATTGTCTCTCTCTCTCATTCTCTCCTCTCTCTCAAATTCTCTCTGTCTCTCAATCTCTCAATCTCTCTCTCACTCTGTCATTCTCTCTCGCTCTCATTCTCATTCTCTATCACTCTCCTTCTCATTCTCTCTCACTCTCATTCTCTTTCTCTCACTCTCTCTCTCATTCTCATTGTCTCCCTCTCATTCACATTCTCTCATTCTCTCTCACTCTCTCTCTCATTCTCTCCTTCACTCAAATTCTCTCTCTCTCTCATTCCCTCAATCTCTCTCTCACTCTCTCATTCTCTCTCGCTCTCATTCTCATTCTCTCACACTCTCTCATTCTCATTCTCTCGCTCTCTCTCTCATTCTCATTCTCTCTCTCTCATTCACATTCTCTCATTCTCTCTCTCTCTCATTTCTCTCTCTCTCTCATTCTCTCAATTTCTATCTCACTCTCTCATTCTCTCTTGCTCTATTTCTCTATTTCTCTCATTCTCTCTCGCTCTCTCTCTCTCATTCTCTCACTCTTTCTCTCTCTCAATCTCACTCGCTCATTCTCACTCTCTGATTCTCTCTCATTCCCTCTCTCATTCCCTTTCTCATTCCCTCTCTCATTTCCTCTCTTTCTCTCATTCTCTCTCTTTCTCTCATTCTCTCTCTCTCTCATTCTCACTATTCTCATTCCCTCTCTCTCTCTCATTCTCACTCTATCTCTCATGCTCACTCTCTCTCCCACATTCTCACTCTATCTTTCATTATCTCTCTCCATCTCTCTCTCATTCTCATTCCCTCTCATTCTCTCTCTCTCTCCATCTCTGTCGCCATCTCTCTCTCATTCTAATTCTTTCTCATTCCCTCTCTCCATCTATCTATCTCTCTCATTCTCTCTCTCTCTAATTCTGTCTCTCTCATTCTCTCTCTCTCATTTTCTGTCTCTCTCATTCTCTCTCATTCACTCTCATTCTCTCTCATTGTCTCAAATTCTCGTTCATTCTCTCTCATTCTCGCACATTATCATTCCCTCTCTCTCATTCTCTCCGTCTCACTCTTTCTCTCTCTCTCTCCCATTCTCTCTCTCCCATTCTCTCTCTCTCTCATTCTCTCTTCTCTCTCATTCTCTCTCTCTCTCTCATTCTCTCTCTCCCATTCTCTCTCTCTCCCATTCTCTCTCTCTCCCATTTTCTCTCTCATTTTCTCTCTCATTCTCTCTTTCATTCTCTCTCTCTCATATGCACTCCCTCTATCTCCCATTCTCTCTCTCTCACTCTCCATCTCTCATTCCAGTTCTCTCTCATTCTCTCTCTCTCATTCTCTCTCTCTCATTCTCTCTCTCTCTCTCATTCTCTATCTCTCTCTCTCATTCTCTCTCTCTCTCATTCTCCCTCTCATTCTCTCTTTCTCTCACAATCTCATTCTTTCTCACTCTCATTCTCATTCTCTCTCACTCTCATTCTCATTCTCTCGATCTCTCTCTTTCTCATTCTCTCTCTACTCTGTCTCAAATTCTCTCTCTCTCATTCTCTCATCCTCTCTGTCATTCTCTCAATCTCGCTGTCACTCTCTCAATCTCTCTCTCACTTTCTCAATCTCTGTCTCACTCTCTCATTGTCTCTCTCTCTATCTCCCATTCTCTCTCTCTCACTCTCCATCTCTCATTACAGTTCTCTCTCATTCTCTCTCTCATTCTCTCTCTCTCATTCTCTCTCTCTCTCATTCTCTCTCTCTCAATCTCACTCGCTCATTCTCACTCTCTGATTCTCTCTCATTCCCTCTCTCATTCCCTTTCTCATTCCCTCTCTCATTTCCTCTCTTTCTCTCATTCTCTCTCACTCTCATTCTCTTTTTCTCACACTCTCTCTCATTCTCATTGTCTCCCTCTCATTCACATTCTCTCATTCTCTCTCACTCTCTCTCTCATTCTCTCCTTCACTCAAATTCTCTCTCTCTCTCATTCCCTCAATCTCTCTCTCACTCTCTCATTCTCTCTCGCTCTCATTCTCATTCTCTCACACTCTCTCATTCTCATTCTCTCGCTCTCTCTCTCTCATTCTCATTCTCTCTCTCTCATTCACATTCTCTCATTCTCTCTCTCTCTCATTTCTCTCTCTCTCTCATTCTCTCAATTTCTCTCTCACTCTCTCATTCTCTCTTGCTCTATTTCTCTATTTCTCTCATTCTCTCTCGCTCTCTCTCTCTCATTCTCTCACTCTCTCTCTCTCTCAATCTCACTCGCTCATTCTCACTCTCTGATTCTCTCTCATTCCCTCTCTCATTCCCTTTCTCATTCCCTCTCTCATTTCCTCTCTTTCTCTCATTCTCTCTCTTTCTCTCATTCTCTCTCTCTCTCATTCTCACAATTCTCATTCCCTCTCTCTCGCTCATTCTCACTCTATCTCTCATGCTCACTCTCTCTCCCACATTCTCACTCTATCTTTCATTATCTCTCTCCATCTCTCTCTCATTCTCATTCCCTCTCATTCTCTCTCTCTCTCCATCTCTGTCGCCATCTCTCTCTCATTCTAATTCTTTCTCATTCCCTCTCTCCATCTATCTATCTCTCTCATTCTCTCTCTCTCTAATTCTGTCTCTCTCATTCTCTCTCTCTCATTTTCTGTCTCTCTCATTCTCTCTCATTCACTCTCATTCTCTCTCATTGTCTCAAATTCTCGTTCATTCTCTCTCATTCTCGCACATTATCATTCCCTCTCTCTCATTCTCTCCGTCTCACTCTTTCTCTCTCTCTCTCCCATTCTCTCTCTCCCATTCTCTCTCTCTCTCATTCTCTCTTCTCTCTCATTCTCTCTCTCTCTCTCATTCTCTCTCTCCCATTCTCTCTCTCTCCCATTCTCTCTCTCTCCCATTTTCTCTCTCATTTTCTCTCTCATTCTCTCTTTCATTCTCTCTCTCTCATATGCACTCCCTCTATCTCCCATTCTCTCTCTCTCACTCTCCATCTCTCATTCCAGTTCTCTCTCATTCTCCCTCTCTCATTCTCTCTCTCTCATTCTCTCTCTCTCTCTCATTCTCTATCTCTCTCTCTCATTCTCTCTCTCTCTCATTCTCCCTCTCATTCTCTCTTTCTCTCACAATCTCATTCTTTCTCACTCTCATTCTCATTCTCTCTCACTCTCATTCTCATTCTCTCGATCTCTCTCTTTCTCATTCTCTCTCTACTCTGTCTCAAATTCTCTCTCTCTCATTCTCTCATCCTCTCTCTCATTCTCTCAATCTCGCTGTCACTCTCTCAATCTCTCTCTCACTTTCTCAATCTCTGTCTCACTCTCTCATTGTCTCTCTCTCTCTCTCTCATTCTCTCTCTCTCTCATTCTCTCTCTCTCTCTCATTCTCTCTCTCTCTCTCATTCTCTCTCTCTCTCATTCTCACTCTCTCTCATTCTCTCTCTCTCATTCTCTGTCCCATTCTCTCTCCCATTCTCTCTCCCATTCTCTCTCTATTCTCTCTCCCATTCTCTCTCCCATTCTCTCTCCTAATCCATCTCCCATTCTGTCTCTCATTTTCTCTCTCATTTTCTCTCTCATTCTCTCTCCCTCTATCTCCCATTCTCTCTCAATCTCCATCTCTCATTCCCATTTTCTCTCATTCTCTCTCATTCTCTCATTCCCTCTCATTTTCGAATTTTCTCTCTCATTCTTGCTCATTCTCTCTCATTCTCACTCATTCTCATTCCCTCTCTCTCTCATTCTCTCTATCTCTCATTCTCTCTCTCTCATTCTCTCTCTCTTTGATTCTCTCCTCTCACTCATTCTCTCAATCTCTCTCTCACTCTCCCATTCTCACTCTCGCATTCTCACTGTCATTCTCACTCTCACTCTCTCATTCTCACTCTCTCTAAATCTCACTCCCTCTCTCATTCTCTCTCTCTCTCATTCGATCTCTTTCTCTCATTCTCGCTCATTATCCTCCCTCTCTCTTTCGCATTCTCTCTCTCTCTCATTTTCTCTCTCTCATTCTCTCTCTCTTGCTCATTCTCTCTCTCTCATTCTCTCTCTCCCATTCTCTCTCTCTCACATTCTCTCTCTCTCCCATTCTGTCTCTCTCCCATTTTCTCTCTCATTTTCTCTCTCACTCTCTCTCTCATTCTCTCTTTCTCATATTCTCTCCCTCTATCTCCCATTCTCCCTCTCTCACTCTCCATCTTGCATTCCCATTCTCTCTCATTCTCTCTCTCTCTCTCTCATTCTCTCTCTCTCATTCTCTCTCTCATTCTCTCTCTCATTCTCCCTCTCATTCAATCTTTCTCTCACAATCTCATTCTCTCTCACTCTCCTTCTCATTCTCTCGCTCTTTCTCTTTCTCATTCTCTCTCTCCTCTCTCTCAAATTCTCTCTCTCTCTCACTCTCTCAATCTCTCTATCACTCTCTCATTCTCCCTCTCATTCTCTCTCTCTCTCTCATTCTATCTCTCTCCCATTCTCTCTCCCATTCTCTCTCCCATTCTTTCTCCTGTTCTCTCTCCCATTCTCGCTCCCGTTCTCTCTACCATTTTCTCTCTCATTCTCTCTCTCATATTCTCTCCCTCTATCTCCCATTCTCTCTCTCACTCTCCATCTCTCATTCCCAATCTCTCTCATTCTCTCTGTCTCTCATTCTCTCTCTCTGTCTTTCTCTACATCGTTCTCCCTCTCATTCTCTCTTTCTCTCACAATCTCATTCTCTCTCTCTCTCATTCTCATTTTCTCTCACTCACATTCTCATTCTCTTGCTCTCTCTCTCATTCTCATTCTCTCTCTCTCATTCACATTCTCTCATTCTCTCTCTCTCAAATTCTCTCCCTCTCTCATTCACTCAATCTCTCTCTCTCACTCTGTCTAGCTCTCATTCTCATTCTCTCTCTCTCATTCACATTCTCTCATTTGCTCTCTCTCATTCTCTCTCTCATTCTCCCTCTCACTCTCTCTTTCTCTCACAATCTCATTCTCTCTCACTCTCATTCTCTATCACTCTCGTACTCTCTCACTCACATTCTCATTCTCTCGCTCTCTCTCATTCTCATTCTCTGTCATTAAAATTCTTTCATTCTCTCTCTCTTCTCTCTCTCTCTCACTCTCTCCTCTCTCTCAAATGCTCTCCCTCTCATTCTCTCAATCTCTCTCTCACTCTCTCATTCTCTCTCGCTCTCATTCTCATTCTCTCTCACTCTCCTTCTCATTCTCTCTCACTCACATTCTCATTCTCTCGCTCTCTCTCTCATTCTCATTCTCTCTCTCTCATTCACATTCTCTCATTCTCTGTCTTTCTCTCTCTCATTCTCTCCTCTCTCTCAAATTCTCTCTCTCTCTCATGCTCTCAATCTCTCTCTCACTCTCTCATTCTCTCTCGCTCTTATTCTCATTCTCTCACACTCTCTCATTCTCTTTCTCTCGCTCTGTTTCTCATCCTCATTCTCTTGTTCTATTTCACATTCTCTCATTCTCTCTCTCTCATTCTCTCAATCTCTCTCTCACTCTCTCATTCTCTCTTGCCCTCTTTTCCATTCTCACTCTCTCATCCTCACTCTCTCATTCTCACTCTCTCAATCTCACTCCCTTATTCTCACTCAATCTATTTCGCAATCTCTCTCATTCCCTCTCTCACTCCCTCTCTCATTCTCTCTCTTTCTCTCATTCTCGCTCATTATCATTCCCTCTCTCTTTCTCATTCTCTCTCTCTCTCATTCTCTCTCTCTCATTCTCTCTCCCTCTCCCATTCTCTCTCTCACACATTCTCTCTCTCTCCCATTCTGTCTCTCTCCCATTTTCTCTCTCATTTTCCCTCTCACTCTGTCTCTCATTCTCTCTCTCTCATATTCTCTATCTCCCATTCTCTCTCTCTCACTCTCCATCTTGCATTCACATTCTCTCTCATTCTCTCTCTCTCTCATTTTCTCTCTCTCATTCTCTCTCTCATTCTCCCTCTCATTCTCTCTTTCTCTCACAATCTAATTCTCTCTCACTCTCATTCTCATTCTCTCTCAATCTTCCTCTCATTCTCTCGCTCTCTCTCTTTCTCATTCTCTCTCTCCTCTCCCTCAAATTCTCTCTCTCTCTCTCACTCTCTCAATCTCTCTATCACTCTCTCATTCTCTCTCTCATTATCTCTCTCTCTCTCATTCTATCTCTCTCCCATTCTCTCTCCCATTCTCTCTCCCATTCTCTCTCCCATTCTGTCTCCTATTCTCTCTCCCATTCTCTCTCCCATTCTGTCTCCTGTTCTCTCTCCCATTCTCTCTCCCATTCTCTCTAACATTTTCTCTCTCATTCTCTCTCTCATATTCTCTCCCTCTATCTCCCATTCTCTCTCTCAATCTCCATCTCTCATTCCCAATCACTCATTCTCTCTGTTTCTCATTCTTTCCCTCTGTCTTTCTCTACATCATTCTCCCTCTCATTCTCTCTTTCTCTCACAATCTCATTCTCTCTCACTCTCATTCTCATTCTCTCTCACTCACATTCTCATTCTCTTGCTCTCTCTCTCATTCTCATTCTCTCTCTCTCATTCACATTCTCTCATTCTCTCTCTCTCTCATTCTCTCCCTCTCTCTCCTTCTCTCCTCTCTCTCAAATTCTTTCCCTCTCTCATTCTCTCAATCTCTCTCTCACTCTGTCTAGCTCTCATTCTCATTCTCTCTCTCTCATTCTCATTCTCTCTCACTCACATTCTCATTCTCTTGCTCTCTCTCTCATTCTCATTCTCTCTCTCTCATTCACATTCTCTCATTCTCTCTCTCTCTCATTCTCTCCCTCTCTCTCCTTCTCTCCTCTCTCTCAAATTCTTTCCCTCTCTCATTCTCTCAATCTCTCTCTCACTCTGTCTAGCTCTCATTCTCATTCTCTCTCTCTCATTCACATTCTCTCATTCTCTCTCTCTCTCATTCTCTCTCTCATTCTCCCTCTCATTCTCTCTTTCTCTCACAATCTCATTCTCTCTCACTCTCATTCTCTCTCACTTCCGTTCTCTCTCACTCACATTCTCATTCTCTCGCTCTCTCTCATTCTCTCGCTCTCTCTCTCTCATTCTCATTCTCTCTCTCTCATTCACATTCTCTCATTCTCTCTCTCTCTCATTTCTCTCTCTCTCTCTCATTCTCTCAATTTCTCTCTCACTCTCTCATTCTCTCTTGCTCTATTTCTTTATTTCTCTCATTCTCTCTCGCTCTCTCTCTCTCATTCTCTCACTCTCTCTCTCTCTCAATCTCACTCGCTCATTCTCACTCTCTGATTCTCTCTCATTCCCTCTCTCATTCCCTTTCTCATTCCCTCTCTCATTTCCTCTCTTTCTCTCATTCTCTCTCTTTCTCTCATTCTCTCTCTCTCTCATTCTCACTATTCTCATTCCCTCTCTCTCTCTCATTCTCACTCTATCTGTCATGCTCACTCTCTCTCCCACATTCTCACTCTATCTTTCATTATCTCTCTCCATCTCTCTCTCATTCTCATTCCCTCTCATTCTCTCTCTCTCTCCATCTCTGTCGCCATCTCTCTCTCATTCTAATTCTTTCTCATTCCCTCTCTCCATCTATCTATCTCTCTCATTCTCTCTCTCTCTAATTCTGTCTCTCTCATTCTCTCTCTCTCATTTTCTGTCTCTCTCATTCTCTCTCATTCACTCTCATTCTCTCTCATTGTCTCAAATTCTCGTTCATTCTCTCTCATTCTCGTTCATTCTCTCTCATTCTCGCACATTATCATTCCCTCTCTCTCATTCTCTCTGTCTCACTGTTTCTCTCTCTCTCTCCCATTCTCTCTCACCCATTCTCTCTCTCTCTCATTCTCTCTTCTCTCTCATTCTCTCTCTCTCTCTCATTCTCTCTCTCCCATTCTCTCTCTCTCCCATTCTCTCTCTCCCATTTTCTCTCTCATTTTCTCTCTCATTCTCTCTTTCATTCTCTCTCTCATATGCACTCCCTCTATCTCACATTATCTCTCTCTCACTCTCCATCTCTCATTCCAGTTCTCTCTCATTCTCTCTCTCTCATTCTCTCTCTCTCATTCTCTCTCTCTCTCATTCTCTCTCTCTCTCTCATTCTCTCTCATTCTCATTCTCCCTCTCATTCTGTCTTTCTCTCACAATCTCATTCTTTCTCACTCTCATTCTCATTCTCTCTCACTCTCATTCTCATTCTCTCGATCTCTCTCTTTCTCATTCTCTCTCTCCTCTGTCTCAAATTCTCTCTCTCTCATTCTCTCTCTCTCTCATTCTCTCTCTTTCTCATTCTCCCTCTCATTCTGTCTTTCTCTCACAATCTCATTCTTTCTCACTCTCATTCTCATTCTCTCTCACTCTCATTCTCATTCTCTCGATCTCTCTCTTTCTCATTCTCTCTATCCTCTGTCTCAAATTCTCTCTCTCTCATTCTCTCATCCTCTCTCTCATTCTCTCAATCTCGCTGTCACTCTCTCAATCTCTCTCTCACTTTCTCAAACTCTGTCTCACTCTCTCATTCTCTCTCTCTCTCTCTCATTCTCTCTCTCTCTCATTCTCTCTCTCTCTCATTCTCTCTCTCTCTCATTCTCTCTCTCTCTCATTCTCACTCTCTCTCATTCTCTCTCTCTCATTCTCTGTCCCATTCTCTCTCCCATTCTCTCTCCCATTCTCTCTCCCATTCTCTCTCTATTCTCTCTCCCATTCTCTCTCCCATTCTCTCTCCTAATCCATCTCCCATTCTGTCTCTCATTTTCTCTCTCATTTTCTCTCTCATTCTCTCTCCCTCTATCTCCCATTCTCTCTCAATCTCCATCTCTCATTCCCATTTTCTCTCATTCTCTCTCATTCTCTCTCATTCTCTCATTCCCTCTCATTTTCGAATTTTCTCTCTCATTCTTGCTCATTCTCTCTCATTCTCACTCATTCTCATTCCCTCTCTCTCTCATTCTCTCTATCTCTCATTCTCTCTCTCTCATTCTCTCTCTCTTTGATTCTCTCCTCTCACTCATTCTCTCAATCTCTCTCTCACTCTCCCATTCTCACTCTCGCATTCTCACTGTCATTCTCACTCTCACTCTCTCATTCTCACTCTCTCTAAATCTCACTCCCTCTCTCATTCTCTCTCTCTCTCATTCGATCTCTTTCTCTCATTCTCGCTCATTATCCTCCCTCTCTCTTTCGCATTCTCTCTCTCTCTCATTTTCTCTCTCTCATTCTCTCTCTCCCATTCTCTCTCTCTCACATTCTCTCTCTCTCCCATTCTGTCTCTCTCCCATTTTCTCTCTCATTTTCTCTCTCACTCTCTCTCATTCTCTCTTTCTCATATTCTCTCCCTCTATCTCCCATTCTCCCTCTCTCACTCTCCATCTTGCATTCCCATTCTCTCTCATTCTCTCTCTCTCTCTCTCATTCTCTCTCTCTCATTCTCTCTCTCATTCTCTCTCTCATTCTCCCTCTCATTCAATCTTTCTCTCACAATCTCATTCTCTCTCACTCTCCTTCTCATTCTCTCGCTCTTTCTCTTTCACATTCTCTCTCTCCTCTCTCTCAAATTCTCTCTCTCTCTCACTCTCTCAATCTCTCTATCACTCTCTCATTCTCCCTCTCATTCTCTCTCTCTCTCTCATTCTATCTCTCTCCCATTCTTTCTCCTGTTCTCTCTCCCATTCTCGCTCCCGTTCTCTCTACCATTTTCTCTCTCATTCTCTCTCTCATATTCTCTCCCTCTATCTCCCATTCTCTCTCTCACTCTCCATCTCTCATTCCCAATCTCTCACATTCTCTCTGTCTCTCATTCTCTCTCTGTGTCTTTCTCTACATCATTTTCCCTCTCATTCTCTCTTTCTCTCACAATCTCATTCTCTCTCTCTCTCATTCTCATTTTCTCTCACTCACATTCTCATTCTCTTGCTCTCTCTCTCATTCTCATTCTCTCTCTCTCATTCACATTCTCTCATTCTCTCTCTCTCAAATTCTCTCCCTCTCTCATTCACTCAATCTCTCTCTCTCACTCTGTCTAGCTCTCATTCTCATTCTCTCTCTCTCATTCACATTCTCTCATTTGCTCTCTCTCATTCTCTCTCTCATTCTCCCTCTCACTCTCTCTTTC
>JANJGN010000011.1:62254717-62379717 GCA_026770705.1 Isurus oxyrinchus | reverse complement strand
TCTCGCTCATTCTCTCTCATTCTCGCACATTATCATTCCCTCTCTCTCATTCTCTCCGTCTCTCTCTTTCTCTCTCTCTCTCTCCCATTCTCTCTCTCCCATTCTCTCTCTCTCTCATTCTCTCTTCTCTCTCATTCTCTCTCTCTCTCTCATTCTCTCTCTCCCATTCTCTCTCTCTCCCATTCTCTCTCTCCCATTTTCTCTCTCATTTTCTCTCTCATTCTCTCTGTCATTCTCTCTCTCTCATATGCACTCCCTCTATCTCCCATTCTCTCTCTCTCACTCTCCATCTCTCATTCCAGTTCTCTCTCATTCTCACTCTCTCATTCTCTCTCTCTCATTCTCTCTCTCTCTCTCATTCTCTCTCTCTCTCTCTCATTCTCTCTCTTTCTCATTCTCCCTCTCATTCTCTCTTTCTCTCACAATCTCATTCTTTCTCACTCTCATTCTCATTCTCTCTCACTCTCATTCTCATTCTCACGATCTCTCTCTTTCTCATTCTCTCACTCCTCTGTCTCAAATTCTCTCTCTCTCATTCTCTCATCCTCTCTCTCATTCTCTCAATCTCGCTGTCACTCTCTCAATCTCTCTCTCACTTTCTCAAACTCTGTCTCACTCTCTCATTCTCTCTCTCTCTCTCTCATTCTCTCTCTCTCTCATTCTCTCTCTCTCTCTCATTCTCTCTCTCTCTCATTCTCTCTCTCTCTCATTCTCACTCTCTCTCATTCTCTCTCTCTCATTCTCTGTCCCATTCTTTCTCCCATTCTCTCTCCCATTCTCTCTCTATTCTCTCTCCCATTCTCTCTCCCATTCTCTCTCCTAATCCATCTCCCATTCTGTCTCTCATTTTCTCTCTCATTTTCTCTCTCATTCTCTCTCCCTCTATCTCCCATTCTCTCTCAATCTCCATCTCTCATTCCCATTTTCTCTCATTCTCTCTCATTCTCTCATTCCCTCTCATTTTCGAATTTTCTCTCTCATTCTTGCTCATTCTCTCTCATTCTCACTCATTCTCATTCCCTCTCTCTCATTCTCTCTATCTCTCATTCTCTCTCTCTCATTCTCTCTCTCTTTGATTCTCTCCTCTCACTCATTCTCTCAATCTCTCTCTCACTCTCCCATTCTCACTCTCTCATTCTCACTGTCATTCTCACTCCCACTCTCTCATTCTCACTCTCTCTAAATCTCACTCCCTCTCTCATTCTCTCTCTCTCTCATTCGATCTCTTTCTCTCATTCTCGCTCATTATCCTTCCCTCTCTCTTTCGCATTCTCTCTCTCTCTCATTTTCTCTCTCTCATTCTCTCTCTCTTGCTCATTCTCTCTCTCTTATTCTCTCTCTCCCATTCTCTCTCTCTCACATTCTCTCTCTCTCCCATTCTGTCTCTCTCCCATTTTCTCTCTCATTTTCTCTCTCACTCTCTCTCATTCTCCCTTTCTCATATTCTCTCCCTCTATCTCCCATTCTCCCTCTCTCACTCTCCATCTTGCATTCCCATTCTCTCTCATTCTCTCTCTCTCATTCTCTCTCCCATTCTCCCTCTCATTCTCTCTTTCTCTCACAATCTCATTCTCTCTCACTCTCATTCTCATTCTCTCTCTCTCATTCACATTCTCTCATTCTCTCTCTCTCTCATTCTCTCTCTCATTCTCCCTCTCATTCTCTCTTTCTCTCACAATCTCATTCTCTCTCACTCTCATTCTCTCTCACTTCCGTTCTCTCTCACTCACATTCTCATTCTCTCGCTCTCTCTCATTCTCTCGCTCTCTCTCTCTCATTCTCATTCTCTCTCTCTCATTCACATTCTCTCATTCTCTCTCTCTCTCATTTCTCTCTCTCTCTCTCTCTCTCATTCTCTCAATTTCTCTCTCACTCTCTCATTCTCTCTTGCTCTATTTCTCTATTTCTCTCATTCTCTCTCGCTCTCTCTCTCTCATTCTCTCACTCTTTCTCTCTCTCAATCTCACTCGCTCATTCTCACTCTCTGATTCTCTCTCATTCCCTCTCTCATTCCCTTTCTCATTCCCTCTCTCATTTCCTCTCTTTCTCTCATTCTCTCTCTTTCTCTCATTCTCTCTCTCTCTCTCATTCTCACTATTCTCATTCCCTCTCTCTCTCTCATTCTCACTCTATCTCTCATGCTCACTCTCTCTCCCACATTCTCACTCTATCTTTCATTATCTCTCTCCATCTCTCTCTCATTCTCATTCCCTCTCATTCTCTCTCTCTCTCCATCTCTGTCGCCATCTCTCTCTCATTCTAATTCTTTCTCATTCCCTCTCTCCATCTATCTATCTCTCTCATTCTCTCTCTCTCTAATTCTGTCTCTCTCATTCTCTCTCTCTCATTTTCTGTCTCTCTCATTCTCTCTCATTCACTCTCATTCTCTCTCATTGTCTCAAATTCTCGTTCATTCTCTCTCATTCTCGTTCATTCTCTCTCATTCTCGCACATTATCATTCCCTCTCTCTCATTCTCTCTGTCTCACTGTTTCTCTCTCTCTCTCCCATTCTCTCTCTCCCATTCTCTCTCTCTAATTCTCTCTTCTCTCTCATTCTCTCTCTCTCTCTCATTCTCTCTCTCCCATTCTCTCTCTCTCCCATTCTCTCTCTCTCCCATTTTCTCTCTCATTTTCTCTCTCATTCTCTCTTTCATTCTCTCTCTCTCATATGCACTCCCTCTATCTCCCATTCTCTCTCTCTCACTCTCCATCTCTCATTCCAGTTCTCTCTCATTCTCTCTCTCTCATTCTCTCTCTCTCTCTCATTCTCTCTCTCTCTCTCATTCTCTCTCTTTCTCATTCTCCCTCTCATTCTGTCTTTCTCTCACAATCTCATTCTTTGTCACTCTCATTCTCATTCTCTCTCACTCTCATTCTCATTCTCTCGATCTCTCTCTTTCTCATTCTCTCTCTCCTCTGTCTCAAATTCTCTCTCTCTCATTCTCTCATCCTCTCTCTCATTCTCTCAATCTCGCTGTCACTCTCTCAATCTCTCTCTCACTTTCTCAAACTCTGTCTCACTCTCTCATTCTCTCTCTCTCTCTCTCATTCTCTCTCTCTCATTCTCTCTCTCTCTCATTCTCTCTCTCTCTCATTCTCTCTCTCTCATTCTCACTCTCTCTCATTCTCTCTCTCTCATTCTCTGTCCCATTCTCTCTCCCATTCTCTCTCCCATTCTCTCTCCCATTCTCTCTCTATTCTCTCTCCCATTCTCTCTCCCATTCTCTCTCCTAATCCATCTCCCATTCTGTCTCTCATTTTCTCTCTCATTTTCTCTCTCATTCTCTCTCCCTCTATCTCCCATTCTCTCTCAATCTCCATCTCTCATTCCCATTTTCTCTCATTCTCTCTCATTCTCTCATTCCCTCTCATTTTCGAATTTTCTCTCTCATTCTTGCTCATTCTCTCTCATTCTCACTCATTCTCATTCCCTCTCTCTCTCATTCTCTCTATCTCTCATTCTCTCTCTCTCATTCTCTCTCTCTTTGATTCTCTCCTCTCACTCATTCTCTCAATCTCTCTCTCACTCTCCCATTCTCACTCTCTCATTCTCACTGTCATTCTCACTCTCACTCTCTCATTCTCACTCTCTCTAAATCTCACTCCCTCTCTCATTCTCTCTCTCTCTCTCTCTCTCATTCGATCTCTTTCTCTCATTCTCGCTCATTATCCTTCCCTCTCTCTTTCGCATTCTCTCTCTCTCTCATTTTCTCTCTCTCATTCTCTCTCTCTTGCTCATTCTCTCTCTCTTATTCTCTCACTCCCATTCTTTCTCTCTCTCACATTCTCTCTCTCTCCCATTCTGTCTCTCTCCCATTTTCTCTCTCATTTTCTCTCTCACTCTCTCTCATTCTCTCTTTCTCATATTCTCTCCCTCTATCTCCCATTCTCCCTCTCTCACTCTCCATCTTGCATTCCCATTCTCTCTCATTCTCTCTCTCTCATTCTCTCTCCCATTCTCCCTCTCATTCTCTCTTTCTCTCACAATCTCATTCTCTCTCACTCTCATTCTCATTCTCTCTCTCTCATTCACATTCTCTCATTCTCTCTCTCTCTCATTCTCTCTCTCATTCTCCCTCTCATTCTCTCTTTCTCTCACAATCTCATTCTCTCTCACTCTCATTCTCTCTCACTTCCGTTCTCTCTCACTCACATTCTCTTTCTCTCGCTCTCTCTCATTCTCTCGCTCTCTCTCTCTCATTCTCATTCTCTCTCTCTCATTCACATTCTCTCATTCTCTCTCTCTCTCATTTCTCTCTCTCTCTCTCATTCTCTCAATTTCTCTCTCACTCTCTCATTCTCTCTTGCTCTATTTCTCTATTTCTCTCATTCTCTCTCGCTCTCTCTCTCTCATTCTCTCACGCTCTCTCTCAATCTCACTCGCTCATTCTCACTCTCTGATTCTCTCTCATTCCCTCTCTCATTCCCTTTCTCATTCCCTCTCTCATTTCCTCTCTTTCTCTCATTCTCTCTCTTTCTCTCATTCTCTCTCTCTCTCATTCTCACAATTCTCATTCCCTCTCTCTCTCTCATTCTCACTCTATCTCTCATGCTCACTCTCTCTCCCACATTCTCACTCTATCTTTCATTATCTCTCTCCATCTCTCTCTCATTTTCATTCCCTCTCATTCTCTCTCTCTCTCCATCTCTGTCGCCATCTCTCTCTCATTCTAATTCTTTCTCATTCCCTCTCTCCATCTATCTATCTCTCTCATTCTCTCTCTCTCTAATTCTGTCTCTCTCATTCTCTCTCTTTCTCTCATTCTCTCTCTCTCTCATTCTCACTATTCTCATTCCCTCTCTCTCTCTCATTCTCACTCTATCTCTCATGCTCACTCTCTCTCCCACATTCTCACTCTATCTTTCATTATCTCTCTCCATCTCTCTCTCATTCTCATTCCCTCTCATTCTCTCTCTCTCTCCATCTCTGTCGCCATCTCTCTCTCATTCTAATTCTTTCTCATTCCCTCTCTCCATCTATCTATCTCTCTCATTCTCTCTCTCTCTAATTCTGTCTCTCTCATTCTCTCTCTCTCATTTTCTGTCTCTCTCATTCTCTCTCATTCACTCTCATTCTCTCTCATTGTCTCAAATTCTCGTTCATTCTCTCTCATTCTCGCACATTATCATTCCCTCTCTCTCATTCTCTCTGTCTCACTGTTTCTCTCTCTCTCTCTCCCATTCTTTCTCTCCCGTTCTCTCTCTCTCTCATTCTCTCTTCTCTCTCATTCTCTCTCTCTCTCTCATTCTCTCTCTCTCATATGCACTCCCTCTATCTCCCATTCTCTCTCTCTCACTCTCCATCTCTCATTCCAGTTCTCTCTCATTCTCTCTCTCTCATTCTCTCTCTCTCATTCTCTCTCTCTCTCTCATTCTCTCTCTCTCTCTCTCATTCTCTCTCTTTCTCATTCTCCCTCTCATTCTGTCTTTCTCTCACAATCTCATTCTTTCTCACTCTCATTCTCATTCTCTCTCACTCTCATTCTCATTCTCTCGATCTCTCTCTTTCTCATTCTCTCTCTCCTCTGTCTCAAATTCTCTCTCTCTCATTCTCTCATCCTCTCTCTCATTCTCTCTCTCTCATTCTCTCAATCTCTCTCTCACTCTCTCATTCTCTCTTTCCCTCTTTCCCATTCTCACTCAATATATTTGTCAATCTCTCTCTCATTCCTTCTCTCATTCCCTCTCTCATTCCCTCTCTCATTCCCTCTCTCACTCCCTCTCTCATTCTCTCTCTCTCTCATTCTCTCTCTTTCTCTCATCCTCGCTCATTCTCATTCCCTCGCTCTCTCTCATTCTCTCTCTCACTCATTCTCTCTCTCTCATTCTCTCTCTCTCCAATTCTCTCTCTTATTCTCTCTCTCATTCCATCTCTCTTTCCGTCTCTCATTCCATCTCTCATTCCGTCTCTCATTCCGTCTCTCATTCCCACTCTCATTCCGTTTCTCATTCCGTCTCTCATTCCATCTCTCATTCCCGCTCTCATTTCCTCTCTTTCTCTCATTTCCTCTCTTTCTCTCATTACCTCTCTTTCTCTCATTCTCTCTCTTTCTCTCATTATCTCTCTCTCTCATTCTTTCTCTCTCATTCTCTCTCTCTCTCTCTCATTCTCTCTCTCTCATTCTCTCGCTCTCTCATTCTCTCTCTATCACCATCTCTCTCTCATTCTCATTCTTTCTCATTCTCTCTCTCCATTCTCTCTCTCTCTAATTTTCTCTTTACTCTCTCTCTCTCTAGTTCGCTCTCTCTCATTCTCTCTCTCTCATTTTCTCTCTCTCTCGTTCTCTCATTCTTTCTCTGTCTCTCATTCTATCTCATTCTCTCTCATTCTCTCTCATTCCCTCTCATTCTCTCTCATTGTCTCTCAATCTCTCTCTCATTCCCTCTGTCATTCACTTTCTCATTCCCTCTCTCACTCCCTCTCTCATTCTCTCTCTCTCTCTCATTCTCTCTCTTTCTCTCATCCTTGCTCATTCTCATTCCCTCGCTCTCTCTCATTCTCTCTCTCACTCATTCTCTCTCTCTCATTCTCCCTTTCTCCCATTCTCTCTCTTAATCTCTCTGTCATTCTCTCTCTCATTCCCTCTCTCATTCCGTCTCTCATTCCGTCTCTCATTCTGTCTCTCATTCCCTCTCTCATTTCCTCTCTCATTCCCTCTCTCATTCCTGCTCTCATTTCCTCTCTCTCTCATTTCCTCTCTTTCTCTCATTATCTCTCTTTCTCTCATTCTCTCTCTTTCTCTCATTATCACTCTCTCTCATTCTCTCTCTCGCTCATTCTCTCTCTCATTCTCTCTCTCTCATTCTCTCTCTCTCGCCATCTCTCTCTCATTCTCATTCTTTCTCATTCTCTCTCTCCATTCTCGATCTCTGTCATTTTCTCTTTCGCTCTCTCTCTAGTTTGCTCTGTCTCATTCTCTCTCTCTCATTCTCTCATTCTTTCTCTCTCTCTCATTCTATCTCATTCTCTCTCATTCTCTCTCATTCCCTCTCATTCTCTCTCATTCCCTGTCATTCTCGCTCATTCTCGCTCATTCTCTCTCATTCTCACTCATTCTCATTCCCCCTCTCTCTCTCTCATTCTCTCTATCTCTCATTCTCTCTCTCTCATTCTCTCTCTCTCATTCTCTCCTCTCACTCATTCTCTCAATCTCTCTCCCACTCTTTCATTCTCACACTCTCATTCTCACTCTCTCATTCTCAGTCTCTCTAACTCTCACTCCCTCTCTCATTCTCTCTCTCTCTCATTCGATCTCTTTCTCTCATTCTCACTCATTATCATTCCCTCTCTCTTTCTCATTCTCTCTCTCTCATTCTCTCTCTCTCATACTCTCTCTCTCTCACTATCTCATTCTCTCTCTCTCATTCACATTCTCTCATTCTCTCTCTCTCTCATTCTCTCTCTCATTCTCCCTCTCATTCTCTCTTTCTCTCACAATCTCATTCTCTCTCACTCTCATTCTCTCTCACTTCCGTTCTCTCTCACTCACATTCTCTTTCTCTCGCTCTCTCTCATTCTCTCGCTCTCTCTCTCTCATTCTCATTCTCTCTCTCTCATTCACATTCTCTCATTCTCTCTCTCTCTCATTTCTCTCTCTCTCTCTCATTCTCTCAATTTCTCTCTCACTCTCTCATTCTCTCTTGCTCTATTTCTCTATTTCTCTCATTCTCTCTCGCTCTCTCTCTCTCATTCTCTCACGCTCTCTCTCAATCTCACTCGCTCATTCTCACTCTCTGATTCTCTCTCATTCCCTCTCTCATTCCCTTTCTCATTCCCTCTCTCATTTCCTCTCTTTCTCTCATTCTCTCTCTTTCTCTCATTCTCTCTCTCTCTCATTCTCACAATTCTCATTCCCTCTCTCTCTCTCATTCTCACTCTATCTCTCATGCTCACTCTCTCTCCCACATTCTCACTCTATCTTTCATTATCTCTCTCCATCTCTCTCTCATTCTCATTCCCTCTCATTCTCTCTCTCTCTCCATCTCTGTCGCCATCTCTCTCTCATTCTAATTCTTTCTCATTCCCTCTCTCCATCTATCTATCTCTCTCATTCTCTCTCTCTCTAATTCTGTCTCTCTCATTCTCTCTCTTTCTCTCATTCTCTCTCTCTCTCATTCTCACTATTCTCATTCCCTCTCTCTCTCTCATTCTCACTCTATCTCTCATGCTCACTCTCTCTCCCACATTCTCACTCTATCTTTCATTATCTCTCTCCATCTCTCTCTCATTCTCATTCCCTCTCATTCTCTCTCTCTCTCCATCTCTGTCGCCATCTCTCTCTCATTCTAATTCTTTCTCATTCCCTCTCTCCATCTATCTATCTCTCTCATTCTCTCTCTCTCTAATTCTGTCTCTCTCATTCTCTCTCTCTCATTTTCTGTCTCTCTCATTCTCTCTCATTCACTCTCATTCTCTCTCATTGTCTCAAATTCTCGTTCATTCTCTCTCATTCTCGCACATTATCATTCCCTCTCTCTCATTCTCTCTGTCTCACTGTTTCTCTCTCTCTCTCTCCCATTCTTTCTCTCCCGTTCTCTCTCTCTCTCATTCTCTCTTCTCTCTCATTCTCTCTCTCTCTCTCATTCTCTCTCTCTCATATGCACTCCCTCTATCTCCCATTCTCTCTCTCTCACTCTCCATCTCTCATTCCAGTTCTCTCTCATTCTCTCTCTCTCATTCTCTCTCTCTCATTCTCTCTCTCTCTCTCATTCTCTCTCTCTCTCTCTCATTCTCTCTCTTTCTCATTCTCCCTCTCATTCTGTCTTTCTCTCACAATCTCATTCTTTCTCACTCTCATTCTCATTCTCTCTCACTCTCATTCTCATTCTCTCGATCTCTCTCTTTCTCATTCTCTCTCTCCTCTGTCTCAAATTCTCTCTCTCTCATTCTCTCATCCTCTCTCTCATTCTCTCTCTCTCATTCTCTCAATCTCTCTCTCACTCTCTCATTCTCTCTTTCCCTCTTTCCCATTCTCACTCAATATATTTGTCAATCTCTCTCTCATTCCTTCTCTCATTCCCTCTCTCATTCCCTCTCTCATTC
The DNA here is from genome assembly GCA_026770705.1 of Isurus oxyrinchus. NCBI lineage: Eukaryota > Metazoa > Chordata > Chondrichthyes > Lamniformes > Lamnidae > Isurus > Isurus oxyrinchus. The sequence continues at coordinate 62,370,673 of JANJGN010000011.1, read as the reverse complement.
CCTCTCTCACTCCCTCTCTCATTCTCTCTCTCTCTCATTCTCTCTCTTTCTCTCATCCTCGCTCATTCTCATTCCCTCGCTCTCTCTCATTCTCTCTCTCACTCATTCTCTCTCTCTCATTCTCTCTCTCTCCAATTCTCTCTCTTATTCTCTCTCTCATTCCATCTCTCTTTCCGTCTCTCATTCCATCTCTCATTCCGTCTCTCATTCCGTCTCTCATTCCCACTCTCATTCCGTTTCTCATTCCGTCTCTCATTCCATCTCTCATTCCCGCTCTCATTTCCTCTCTTTCTCTCATTTCCTCTCTTTCTCTCATTACCTCTCTTTCTCTCATTCTCTCTCTTTCTCTCATTATCTCTCTCTCTCATTCTTTCTCTCTCATTCTCTCTCTCTCTCTCTCATTCTCTCTCTCTCATTCTCTCGCTCTCTCATTCTCTCTCTATCACCATCTCTCTCTCATTCTCATTCTTTCTCATTCTCTCTCTCCATTCTCTCTCTCTCTAATTTTCTCTTTACTCTCTCTCTCTCTAGTTCGCTCTCTCTCATTCTCTCTCTCTCATTTTCTCTCTCTCTCGTTCTCTCATTCTTTCTCTGTCTCTCATTCTATCTCATTCTCTCTCATTCTCTCTCATTCCCTCTCATTCTCTCTCATTGTCTCTCAATCTCTCTCTCATTCTCTCTGTCATTCACTTTCTCATTCCCTCTCTCACTCCCTCTCTCATTCTCTCTCTCTCTCTCATTCTCTCTCTTTCTCTCATCCTTGCTCATTCTCATTCCCTCGCTCTCTCTCATTCTCTCTCTCACTCATTCTCTCTCTCTCATTCTCCCTTTCTCCCATTCTCTCTCTTAATCTCTCTGTCATTCTCTCTCTCATTCCCTCTCTCATTCCGTCTCTCATTCCGTCTCTCATTCTGTCTCTCATTCCCTCTCTCATTTCCTCTCTCATTCCCTCTCTCATTCCTGCTCTCATTTCCTCTCTCTCTCATTTCCTCTCTTTCTCTCATTATCTCTCTTTCTCTCATTCTCTCTCTTTCTCTCATTATCACTCTCTCTCATTCTCTCTCTCGCTCATTCTCTCTCTCATTCTCTCTCTCTCATTCTCTCTCTCTCGCCATCTCTCTCTCATTCTCATTCTTTCTCATTCTCTCTCTCCATTCTCGATCTCTGTCATTTTCTCTTTCGCTCTCTCTCTAGTTTGCTCTGTCTCATTCTCTCTCTCTCATTCTCTCATTCTTTCTCTCTCTCTCATTCTATCTCATTCTCTCTCATTCTCTCTCATTCCCTCTCATTCTCTCTCATTCCCTGTCATTCTCGCTCATTCTCGCTCATTCTCTCTCATTCTCACTCATTCTCATTCCCCCTCTCTCTCTCATTCTCTCTATCTCTCATTCTCTCTCTCTCATTCTCTCTCTCTCATTCTCTCCTCTCACTCATTCTCTCAATCTCTCTCCCACTCTTTCATTCTCACACTCTCATTCTCACTCTCTCATTCTCAGTCTCTCTAACTCTCACTCCCTCTCTCATTCTCTCTCTCTCTCATTCGATCTCTTTCTCTCATTCTCACTCATTATCATTCCCTCTCTCTTTCTCATTCTCTCTCTCTCATTCTCTCTCTCTCATACTCTCTCTCTCTCACTATCTCATTCTCTCTCTCTCTCATTCTCTCTCCCATTTTCTCACTCTCTCCCATTCTCTCTCTCACCCATTCTCTCTCTCTCCCATTTTCGCTCTCATTTTCTCTCACACTCTCTCTCTCATTCTCTCTCTCATATTCTCCCCCTCTCTCTCCCATTCTCTCTCTCTCACTCTCCAGCTCTCATTCCCATTCTCTCTCATTCTGTCTTTCTCTCATTCTCTCTCTCTGTCTCATACTCTCTCTCATTCTCCCTCTCATTCTCTCTTTCTCTCACAATATCATTCTCTCTCACTCTCATTCTCATTCTCTCTCACTCACATTCACATTCTCTCGCTCTCTCTCATTCTCATTCTCTCTCTATCATTCCCTCTCTCTCTCTCTCATTCTCTCCTCTCTCTCAAATTCTCTCTGTCTGTCATTCTCTCAATCTCTCTCTCACTCTGTCATTCTCTCTCGCTCTCATTCTCATTCTCTGTCACTCTCCTTCTCATTCTCTCTCACTCACATTCTCTTTCTCTCGCTCTCGCTCTCATTCTCATTGTCTCGCTCTCATTCACATTCTCTCATTCTCTCTAATTCTCTCTCTCATCCTCTCCTTCTCTCAAATTCTCTCTCTCTCATTCTCTCAATCTCTCTCTCACTCTCTTATTCTCCCTTGCTCTCATTCTCATTCTCTCACACTCTCTCATTCTCATTCTCTCGCTCTCTCTCTCATTCTCATTCCCTCTCATTCTCTCTCTCTATCACTCTCTCATTCTCTGTCAATCTCTCATTCTCTCTCTCATTCCCTCTCTCTCATTCTCTCTCTCTCTCATTCTCTCTCTCTCTCATTGTCTCTCTCTTGCCATCTCTCTCTCATTCTAATTCTTTTTCATTCTCTCTCTCCATCTCTCTATCTCTCTCTTTTTCTCTCTCTCTGTCTCTCTCTCTCTAATTCTGTCTCATTCTCTGTCTCATTTTCGCTCTCTCTCATTCTCTCTCGTTCTCTCTAATTCTAGTTCATTCTCTCTCATTCTCGCTCATTCTGTCTCATTCTCACTCATTCTCATTCCCTCTCTCTCATTCTCTCTCTCTCACTTTTTCTCTCTCTCCCATTCTCTCTCTCCCATTCTCTCTCTCTCATTCTCTCCCTCTCTCATTCTCTCTCTCTCTCATTCTCTCTCTCTCCCATTCTCTCTCTCTACCATTTTCTGTCTCATTTTCTCTCTCATATTCTCTCCCTCTATCTCCCAATCTCTCTCTCTCACTCTCCATCTCTCATTCCCATTTTCTCTGATTCTCTTCTCTCTCATTCTCTCTCTCTCATTCTCTCTCTCTCTCATTCTCTCTCTCTCTCATTCTCCCTCTCATTCTCTCTTTCTCTCACAATCTCATTCTCTCTTACTCTCATTCTCATTCTCTCTCACTCTCATACTCATTCTCTCATTCTCTCTCTTTCTCATTCTCTCTCTCCTCTCCCTCAAATTCTCTTTCTCTCATTCTCTCTCTCACTCATTCTCTCTCTCATTCCCCCTCTCATTCTCTCTTTCTCTCACATTCTTATTCTCTCTCACTCTCATTCTCATTCATTCTCATCTCACTCTCATTCTCATTCTCTCTCTCTCATTCACAATCTCTCTCTCTCATTCTCTCTCTCATTCTCCCTCTCATTCTCTCTTTCTCTCACAATCTCATTCTCTCTCACTCTCATTCTCTCTCACTCTCGTTCTCTCACTCTCATTCTCATTCTCTCGCTCTCATTCACATTCTCTCATTCTCTCTCAGTCTCATTCTCATTGTCTCTCACTCACATTCTGATTCACTCGCTCTCTCTCTCATTCTCATTCTCTCTCTCTCATTCACTTTCTCTCATTCTCTGTCTTTCTCTCTCTCATTCTCTCCTCTCTCTCAAATTCTCTCTCTCCTTCTCTCAATCTCTCTCTCTCTCTCATTCTTTCTCACTCTCATTCTCATTCCCTCACACTCTCTCATTCTCATTCTCTCGCTCTCTTACTCATCCTCATTCTCTTGCTTTGATTCACATTCTCTCATTCTCTCTCTCATTCTCTCTCTCTCATTCTCTCAATCTCTCTCTCACTCTCTCATTCTCTCTTTCCCTCTTTCCCATTCTCACTCTCTCATTCTCACTCTCTCATTCTCACTCTCTCATTCTCTCTCTCTTATTCTCACTCAATCTATTTGTCAATCTCTCTCTCATTCCTTCTCTCATTCCCTCTCTCATTCCCTCTCTCACTCCCTCTCTCACTCCCTCTCTCATTCTCTCTCTCTCTCATTCTCTCTCTTTCTCTCATCCTCGCTCATTCTCATTCCCTCGCTCTCTCTCATTCTCTCTCTCACTCATTCTCTCTCTCTCATTCTCTCTCTCTCCAATTCTCTCTCTTATTCTCTCTCTCTTTCCATCTCGCATTCCGTCTCTCATTCCGTCTCTCATTCCGTCTCTCATTCCGTCTCTCATTCCCTCTCTCATTCCCGCTCTCATTCCGTCTCTCATTCCATCTCTCATTCCGTCTCTCATTCCCGCTCTCATTTCCTCTCTTTCTCTCATTTCCTCTCTTTCTCTCATTACCTCTCTTTCTCTCATTCTCTCTCTTTCTCTCATTATCTCTCTCTCTCATTCTCTCTCTCTCATTCTCTCTCTCTCTCATTCTCTCTCTCTCATTCTCTCTCTGTCTCTCATTCTCTCTCTCTCATTCTCTCTCTATCACCATCTCTCTCTCATTCTCATTCTTTCTCATTCTCTCTCTCCATTCTCTATCTCTCTAATTTTCTCTTTACTCTCTCTCTCTCTAGTTCGCTCTCTCTCATTCTCTCTCTCTCATTTTCTCTCTCTCTCGTTCTCTCATTCTTTCTCTGTCTCTCATTCTATCTTATTCTCTCTCATTCTCTCTCATTCCCTCTCATTCTCTCTCATTGTCTCTCAATCTCTCTCTCATTCCCTCTGTCATTCACTCTCTCATTCCCTCTCTCACTCCCTCTCTCATTCTCTCTCTCTCTCTCATTCTCTCTCTTTCTCTCATCCTTGCTCATTCTCATTCCCTCGCTCTCTCTCATTCTCTCTCTCACTCATTCTCTCTCTCTCATTCTCCCTTTCTCCCATTCTCTCTCTTAATCTCTGTCATTCTCTCTCTCATTCCCTCTCTCATTCCGTCTCTCATTCCGTCTCTCATTCCATCTCTCATTCTGTCTCTCATTCCCTCTCTCATTTCCTCTCTCATTCCCTCTCTCATTCCCGCTCTCATTTCCTCTCTTTCTCTCATTTCCTCTCTTTCTCTCATTATCTCTCTTTCTCTCATTCTCTCTCTTTCTCTCATTATCACTCTCTCTCATTCTCTCTCTCTCTCATTCTCTCTCTCGCTCATTCTCTCTCTCTCATTCTCTCTCTCTCGCCATCTCTCTCTCATTCTCATTCTTTCTCATTCTCTCTCTCCCTTCTCGATCTCTGTCATTTTCTCTTTCGCTCTCTCTCTCTAGTTCGCTCTCTCTCATTCTCTCTCTCTCATTCTCTCATTCTTTCTCTCTCTCATTCTATCTCATTCTCTCTCATTCTCTCTCATTCCCTCTCATTCTCTCTCATTCCCTTTCATTCTCACTCATTCTCACTCATTCTCTCTCATTCTCACTCATTCTCATTCCCCCCTCTCTCTCTCATTCTCTCTATCTCTCATTCTCTCTCTCTCATTCTCTCTCTCTCATTCTCTCCTCTCACTCATTCTCTCAATCTCTCTCCCACTCTTTCATTCTCACACTCTCATTCTCACTCTCATTCTCACTCTCTCATTCTCAGTCTCTCTAACTCTCACTCCCTCTCTCATTCTCTCTCTCTCTCATTCGCTCTCTTTCTCTCATTCTTGCTCATTATCATTCCCCCTCTCTTTCTCATTCTCTCTCTCTCATTCTCTCTCTCTCATACTCTCTCTCTCTCATTCTCTCATTCTCTCATTCTCTCTCTCTCTCATTCTCTCTCTCTCCCATCCTCTCACTCTCTCCCATTCTCTCTCTCACCCATTCTCTCTCTCTCCCATTTTCGCTCTCATTTTCTCTCACACTCTCTCTCATTCTCTCTCTCATATTCTCCCCCTCTCTCTCCCATTCTCTCTCTCTCACTCTCCATCTCTCATTCCTATTCTCTCTCATTCTGTCTCTCTCATTCTCTCTCTCTGTCTCATTCTCTCTCTCAATCTCCCTCTCATTCTCTCTTTCTCTCACAATCTCATTCTCTCTCACTCACATTCACATTCTCTCTTTCTCTCTCATTCTCATTCTCTCTCTATCATTCCCTCTCTCTCTCTCTCATTCTCTCCTCTCTCTCAAATTCTCTCTGTCTGTCATTCTCTCAATCTCTCTCTCACTCTTTCATTCTCTCTCGCTCTCATTCTCATTCTCTGTCACTCTCCTTCTCATTCTCTCTCACTCACATTCTCTTTCTCTCGCTCTCGCTCTCATTCTCATTGTCTCGCTCTCATTGACATTCTCTCATTCTCTCTAACTCTCTCTCTCATTCTCTCCTTCTCTCAAATTCTCTCTCTCTCATTCTCTCAATCTCTCTCTCACTCTCTCATTCTCTCTTGCTCTCATTCTCATTCTCTCACACTCTCTCATTCTCATTCTCTCGCTCTCTCTCTCATTCTCATTCCCTCTCATTCTCTCTCTCTATCATTCTCTCATTCTCTGTCTCTCTCTCATTCTCTCTCTCATTCTCTCTCTCTCTCTCATTCTCTCTCTCTCATTCTCTCTCTCTCATTCTCTCTCTCTCTCGCCATCTCTCTCTCATTCTAATTCTTTTTCATTCTCTCTCTCCATCTCTCTATCTCTCTCATTTTCCCTCTCTCACTCTCTCTCTCTCTAATTCTCTCTCTCATTCTCTCTCTCATTTTCGCTCTCTCTCATTCTCTCTCGTTCTCTCTAATTCTAGTTCATTCTCTCTCATTCTCGCTCATTCTGTCTCATTCTCACTCATTCTCATTCCCTCTCTCTCATTCTCTCTCTCTCTTTCTCTCTCTCTCCCATTCTCTCTCTCCCATTCTCTCTCTCTCATTCTCTCTCTCTCTCATTCTCTCTCTCTCTCTCATTCTCTCTCTCTCCCATTCTCTCTCTCTCTCCCATTTTCTGTCTCATTTTCTCTCTCATTCTCTCTCTCTCATATTCTCTCCCTCTATCTCCCAATCTCTCTCTCTCACTCTCCATCTCTCATTCCCATTCTCTCTGATTTTATCTCTCTCATTCTCTCTCTCTCATTCTCTCTCTCACTCATTCTCTCTCTCATTCCCTCTCTCATTCTCTCTTTCTCTCACAATCTCATTCTCTCTCACTCTCATTCTCATTCATTCTCATCTCACTCTCATTCTCATTCTCTCTCTCACTTTCTCATTCTCTCTCTCCTCTCTCTTAAATTATCTGTCTCTCTCATTCTCTCAATCTCTCTCCCATTCTCTCAATCGGTCTCTCACTCTCCCAATCTCACTCTCACTCTCTCATTCTCTCTCTCCCATTCTCTCTCCCATTCTCTCTCATTCTCTCTCTCATTCTCCCTCTCATTCTGTCTTTCGCTCACAATCTCATTCTCTCTCACTCTCATTCTCATTCTCTCTCACTCACATTCTCATTCTCTCGCTCTCTCTCATTCTCATTCTCTCTCTATCATTCTCTCTCTCTCTCATTCTCTCCTCTCTCTCAAATTCTCTCTGTCTCTCATTCTCTCAATCTCTCTCTCACTCTGTCCTTCTCTCTCGCTCTCATTCTCATTCTCTATCACTCTCCTTCTCATTCTCTCTCACTCTCATTCTCTTTCTCTCACTCTCTCTCTCATTCTCATTGTCTCCCTCTCATTCACATTCTCTCATTCTCTCTCATTCTCTCTCTCATTCTCTCCTTCACTCAAATTCTCTCTCTCTCTCATTCCCTCAATCTCTCTCTCAATCTCTCATTCTCTCTCGTTCTCATTCTCATTCTCTCACACTCTCTCATTCTCATTCTCTCGCTCTCTCTCTCATTCTCATTCTCTCTCTCTCATTCACATTCTCTCATTCTCTCTCTCTCTCATTTCTCTCTCTCTCTCATTCTCTCAATTTTTCTCTCACTCTCTCATTCTCTCTTGCTCTATTTCTCTATTTCTCTCATTCTCTCTCGCTCTCTCTCTCATTCTCTCACTCTCTCTCTCTCTCAATCTCACTCGCTCATTCTCACTCTCTGATTCTCTCTCATTCCCTCTCTCATTCCCTTTCTCATTCCCTCTCTCATTTCCTCTCTTTCTCTCATTCTCTCTCTTTCTCTCATTCTCTCTCTCTCTCATTCTCACTATTCTCATTCCCTCTCTCTCTCTCATTCTCACTCTATCTCTCATGCTCACTCTCTCTCCCACATTCTCACTCTATCTTTCATTATCTCTCTCCATCTCTCTCTCATTCTCATTCCCTCTCATTCTCTCTCTCTCTCCATCTCTGTCGCCATCTCTCTCTCATTCTAATTCTTTCTCATTCCCTCTCTCCATCTATCTATCTCTCTCATTCTCTCTCTCTCTAATTCTGTCTCTCTCATTCTCTCTCTCTCATTTTCTGTCTCTCTCATTCTCTCTCATTCACTCTCATTCTCTCTCATTGTCTCAAATTCTCGTTCATTCTCTCTCATTCTCGCTCATTCTCTCTCATTCTCGCACATTATCATTCCCTCTCTCTCATTCTCTCCGTCTCTCTCTTTCTCTCTCTCTCTCCCATTCTCTCTCTCCCATTCTCTCTCTCTCTCATTCTCTCTTCTCTCTCATTCTCTCTCTCTCATTCTCTCTCTCCCATTCTCTCTCTCTCCCATTCTCTCTCTCTCCCATTTTCTCTCCCATTTTCTGTCTCATTTTCTCTCTCATTCTCTCTCTCTCATATTCTCTCCCTCTATCTCCCAATCTCTCTCTCTCACTCTCCATCTCTCATTCCCATTTTCTCTGATTCTCTCTCTCTCTCATTCTCTCTCTCTCATTCTCTCTCTCTCTCATTCTCTCTCTCTCTCATTCTCCCTCTCATTCTCTCTTTCTCTCACAATCTCATTCTCTCTCACTCTCATTCTCATTCTCTCTCACTCTCATACTCATTCTCTCGTTCTCTCTCTTTCTCATTCTCTCTCTCCTCTCCCTCAAATTCTCTTTCTCTCATTCTCTCTCTCACTCATTCTCTCTCTCATTCCCCCTCTCATTCTCTCTTTCTCTCACATTCTCATTCTCTCTCACTCTCATTCTCATTCATTCTCATCTCACTCTCATTCTCATTCTCTCTCTCTCATTCACAATCTCTCTCTCTCATTCTCTCTCTCATTCTCCCTCTCATTCTCTCTTTCTCTCACAATCTCATTCTCTCTCACTCTCATTCTCTCTCACTCTCATTCTCATTCTCTCGCTCTCATTCACATTCTCTCATTCTCTCTCTCTCTCATTCTCTCTCTCTCTCACTCTCTCCTCTATCTCAAATTCTCTCTCTCTCATTCTCTCAATCTCTCTCTCACTCTCTCATTCTCTCTCGCTCTCATTCTCATTCTCTCTCAGTCTCCTTCTCATTGTCTCTCACTCACATTCTGATTCACTCGCTCTCTCTCTCATTCTCATTCTCTCTCTCTCATTCACTTTCTCTCATTCCCTGTCTTTCTCTCTCTCATTCTCTCCTCTCTCTCAAATTCTCTCTCTCCTTCTCTCAATCTCTCTCTCTCTCATTCTTTCTCACTCTCATTCTCATTCTCTCACACTCTCTCATTCTCATTCTCTCGCTCTCTTACTCATCCTCATTCTCTTGCTTTGATTCACATTCTCTCATTCTCTCTCTCATTCTCTCTCTCTCATTCTCTCAATCTCTCTCTCACTCTCTCATTCTCTCTTTCCCTCTTTCCCATTCTCACTCTCTCATTCTCACTCTCTCATTCTCACTCTCTCATTCTCTCTCTCTTATTCTCACTCAATCTATTTGTCAATCTCTCTCTCATTCCTTCTCTCATTCCCTCTCTCATTCCCTCTCTCACTCCCTCTCTCACTCCCTCTCTCATTCTCTCTCTCTCTCATTCTCTCTCTTTCTCTCATCCTCGCTCATTCTCATTCCCTCGCTCTCTCTCATTCTCTCTCTCACTCATTCTCTCTCTCTCATTCTCTCTCTCTCCAATTCTCTCTCTTATTCTCTCTCTCATTCCATCTCGCATTCCGTCTCTCATTCCATCTCTCATTCCCTCTCTCATTCCCGCTCTCATTTCCTCTCTTTCTCTCATTACCTCTCTTTCTCTCATTCTCTCTCTTTCTCTCATTATCTCTCTCTCTCATTCTCTCTCTCTCATTCTCTCTCTCTCTCTCATTCTCTCTCTCTCATTCTCTCTCTGTCTCTCATTCTCTCTCTCTCATTCTCTCTCTATCACCATCTCTCTCTCATTCTCATTCTTTCTCATTCTCTTTCTCCATTCTCTATCTCTCTAATTTTCTCTTTACTCTCTCTCTCTCTAGTTCGCTCTCTCTCATTCTCTCTCTCTCATTTTCTCTCTCTCTCGTTCTCTCATTCTTTCTCTGTCTCTCATTCTATCTCATTCTCTCTCATTCTCTCTCATTCCCTCTCATTCTCTCTCATTGTCTCTCAATCTCTCTCTCATTCCCTCTGTCATTCACTCTCTCATTCCCTCTCTCACTCCCTCTCTCATTCTCTCTCTCTCTCTCATTCTCTCTCTTTCTCTCATCCTTGCTCATTCTCATTCCCTCGCTCTCTCTCATTCTCTCTCTCACTCATTCTCTCTCTCTCATTCTCCCTTTCTCCCATTCTCTCTCTTAATCTCTCTGTCATTCTCTCTCTCATTCCCTCTCTCATTCCGTCTCTCATTCCGTCTCTCATTCCGTCTCTCATTGTGTCTCTCATTCCCTCTCTCATTTCCTCTCTCATTCCCTCTCTCATTCCCGCTCTCATTTCCTCTCTTTCTCTCATTTCCTCTCTTTCTCTCATTATCTCTCTTTCTCTCATTCTCTCTCTTTCTCTCATTATCACTCTCTCTCATTCTCTCTCTCTCTCATTCTCTCTCTCGCTCATTCTCTCTCTCTCATTCTCTCTCTCTCGCCATCTCTCTCTCAATCTCATTCTTTCTCATTCTCTCTCTCCCTTCTCGATCTCTGTCATTTTCTCTTTCGCTCTCTCTCTCTAGTTCACTCTCTCTCATTCTCTCTCTCTCATTCTCTCATTCTTTCTCTCTCTCATTCTATCTCATTCTCTCTCATTCTCTCTCATTCCCTTTCATTCTCACTCATTCTCACTCATTCTCTCTCATTCTCACTCATTCTCATTCCCCCCTCTCTCTCTCATTCTCTCTATCTCTCATTCTCTCTCTCTCATTCTCCCTCTCTCATTCTCTCCTCTCACTCATTCTCTCAATCTCTCTCCCACTCTTTCATTCTCACACTCTCATTCTCACTCTCATTCTCACTCTCTCATTCTCAGTCTCTCTAACTCTCACTCCCTCTCTCATTCTCTCTCTCTCTCATTCGCTCTCTTTCTCTCATTCTTGCTCATTATCATTCCCCCTCTCTTTCTCATTCTCTCTCTCTCATTCTCTCTCTCTCTTACTCTCTCTCTCTCTCATTCTCTCATTCTCTCATTCTCTCTCTCTCTCATTCTCTCTCTCTCCCATCCTCTCACTCTCTCCCATTCTCTCTCTCACCCATTCTCTCTCTCTCCCATTTTCTCTCTCATTTTCTCTCACACTCTCTCTCATTCTCTCTCTCATATTCTCCCCCTCTCTCTCCCATTCTCTCTCTCTCACTCTCCATCTCTCATTCCTATTCTCTCTCATTCTGTCTCTCTCATTCTCTCTCTCTCCCATTTTCTCTCCCATTTTCTGTCTCATTTTCTCTCTCATTCTCTCTCTCTCATATTCTCTCCCTCTATCTCCCAATCTCTCTCTCTCACTCTCCATCTCTCATTCCCATTTTCTCTGATTCTCTCTCTCTCATTCTCTCTCTCTCATTCTCTCTCTCTCTCATTCTCTCTCTCTCTCATTCTCCCTCTCATTCTCTCTTTCTCTCACAATCTCATTCTCTCTCACTCTCATTCTCATTCTCTCTCACTCTCATACTCATTCTCTCGTTCTCTCTCTTTCTCATTCTCTCTCTCCTCTCCCTCAAATTCTCTTTCTCTCATTCTCTCTCTCACTCATTCTCTCTCTCATTCTCCCTCTCATTCTCTCTTTCTCTCACATTCTCATTCTCTTTCACTCTCATTCTCATTCATTCTCATCTCACTCTCATTCTCATTCTCTCTCTCTCATTCACAATCTCTCTCTCTCATTCTCTCTCTCATTCTCTCTTTCTCTCACAATCTCATTCTCTCTCACTCTCATTCTCTCTCTCTCTCATTCTCTCTCTCTCTCACTCTCTCCTCTATCTCAAATTCTCTCTCTCTCATTCTCTCAATCTCTCTCTCACTCTCTCATTCTCTCTCGCTCTCATTCTCATTCTCTCTCAGTCTCCTTCTCATTGTCTCTCACTCACATTCTGATTCACTCGCTCTGTCTCTCATTCTCATTCTCTCTCTCTCATTCACTTTCTCTCATTCTCTGTCTTTCTCTCTCTCATTCTCTCCTCTCTCTCAAATTCTCTCTCTCCTTCTCTCAATCTCTCTCTCTCTCATTCTTTCTCACTCTCATTCTCATTCTCTCACACTCTCTCATTCTCATTCTCTCGCTCTCTTACTCATCCTCATTCTCTTGCTTTGATTCACATTCTCTCATTCTCTCTCTCATTCTCTCTCTCTCATTCTCTCAATCTCTCTCTCACTCTCTCATTCTCTCTTTCCCTCTTTCCCATTCTCACTCTCTCATTCTCACTCTCTCATTCTCACTCTCTCATTCTCTCTCTCTTATTCTCACTCAATCTATTTGTCAATCTCTCTCTCATTCCTTCTCTCATTCCCTCTCTCATTCCCTCTCTCACTCCCTCTCTCACTCCCTCTCTCATTCTCTCTCTCTCATTCTCTCTCTTTCTCTCATCCTCGCTCATTCTCATTCCCTCGCTCTCTCTCATTCTCTCTCTCACTCATTCTCTCTCTCTGATTCTCTCTCTCTCCAATTCTCTCTCTTATTCTCTCTCTCATTCCATCTCGCATTCCGTCTCTCATTCCGTCTCTCATTCCGTCTCTCATTCCGTCTCTCATTCCCTCTCTCATTCCCGCTCTCATTCCGTCTCTCATTCCATCTCTCATTCCCTCTCTCATTCCCGCTCTCATTTCCTCTCTTTCTCTCATTACCTCTCTTTCTCTCATTCTCTCTTTCTCTCATTATCTCTCTCTCTCATTCTCTCTCTCTCATTCTCTCTCTCTCTCTCTCATTCTCTCTCTCTCATTCTCTCTCTGTCTCTCATTCTCTCTCTCTCATTCTCTCTCTATCACCATCTCTCTCTCATTCTCATTCTTTCTCATTCTCTCTCTCCATTCTCTATCTCTCTAATTTTCTCTTTACTCTCTCTCTCTCTAGTTCGCTCTCTCTCATTCTCTCTCTCTCATTTTCTCTCTCTCTCGTTCTCTCATTCTTTCTCTGTCTCTCATTCTATCATTCTCTCTCATTCTCTCTCATTCCCTCTCATTCTCTCTCATTGTCTCTCAATCTCTCTCTCATTCCCTCTGTCATTCACTCTCTCATTCCCTCTCTCACTCCCTCTCTCATTCTCTCTCTCTCTCTCATTCTCTCTCTTTCTCTCATCCTTGCTCATTCTCATTCCCTCGCTCTCTCTCATTCTCTCTCTCACTCATTCTCTCTCTCTCATTCTCCCTTTCTCCCATTCTCTCTCTTAATATCTCTGTCATTCTCTCTCTCATTCCCTCTCTCATTCTGTCTCTCATTCCGTCTCTCATTCCGTCTCTCATTGTGTCTCTCATTCCCTCTCTCATTTCCTCTCTCATTCCCTCTCTCATTCCCGCTCTCATTTCCTCTCTTTCTCTCATTTCCTCTCTTTCTCTCATTATCTCTCTTTCTCTCATTCTCTCTCTTTCTCTCATTATCACTCTCTCTCATTCTCTCTCTCTCTCATTCTCTCTCTCGCTCATTCTCTCTCTCTCATTCTCTCTCTCTCGCCATCTCTCTCTCATTCTCATTCTTTCTCATTCTCTCTCTCCCTTCTCGATCTCTGTCATTTTCTCTTTCGCTCTCTCTCTCTAGTTCGCTCTCTCTCATTCTCTCTCTCTCATTCTCTCATTCTTTCTCTCTCTCATTCTATCTCATTCTCTCTCATTCTCTCTCATTCCCTCTCATTCTCTCTCATTCCCTTTCATTCTCACTCATTCTCACTCATTCTCTCTCATTCTCACTCATTCTCATTCCCCCCTCTCTCTCTCATTCTCTCTATCTCTCATTCTCTCTCTCTCATTCTCTCTCTCTCATTCTCTCCTCTCACTCATTCTCTCAATCTCTCTCCCACTCTTTCATTCTCACACTCTCATTCTCACTCTCATTCTCACTCTCTCATTCTCAGTCTCTCTAACACTCACTCCCTCTCTCATTCTCTCTCTCTCTCATTCGCTCTCTTTCTCTCATTCTTGCTCATTATCATTCCCCCTCTCTTTCTCATTCTCTCTCTCTCATTCTCTCTCTCTCATACTCTCTCTCTCTCTCTCATTCTCTCATTCTCTCATTCTCTCTCTCTCTCATTCTCTCTCTCTCCCATCCTCTCACTCTCTCCCATTCTCTCTCTCACCCATTCTCTCTCTCTCTCCCATTTTCTCTCTCATTTTCTCTCACACTCTCTCTCATTCTCTCTCTCATATTCTCCCCCTCTCTCTCCCATTCTCTCTCTCTCACTCTCCATCTCTCATTCCTATTCTCTCTCATTCTGTCTCTCTCATTCTCTCTCTCTGTCTCATTCTCTCTCTCATTCTCCCTCTCATTCTCTCTTTCTCTCACAATCTCATTCTCTCTCACTCACATTCACATTCTCTCGCTCTCTCTCATTCTCATTCTCTCTCTATCATTCCCTCTCTCTCTCTCTCATTCTCTCCTCTCTCTCAAATTCTCTCTGTCTGTCATTCTCTCAATCTCTCTCTCACTCTTTCATTCTCTCTCGCTCTCATTCTCATTCTCTGTCACTCTCCTTCTCATTCTCTCTCACTCACATTCTCTTTCTCTCGCTCTCGCTCTCATTCTCATTGTCTCGCTCTCATTGACATTCTCTCATTCTCTCTAACTCTCTCTCTCATTCCCTCCTTCTCTCAAATTCTCTCTCTCTCATTCTCTCAATCTCTCTCTCACTCTCTCATTCTCTCTTGCTCTCATTCTCATTCTCTCACACTCTCTCATTCTCATTCTCTGGCTCTCTCTCTCATTCTCATTCCCTCTCATTCTCTCTCTCTATCATTCTCTCATTCTCTGTCTCTCTCTCATTCTCTCTCTCATTCTCTCTCTCTCTCTCATTCTCTCTCTCTCATTCTCTCTCTCTCATTCTCTCTCTCTCGCCATCTCTCTCTCATTCTAATTCTTTTTCATTCTCTCTCTCCATCTCTCTATCTCTCTCATTTTCCCTCTCTCACTCTCTCTCTCTCTCTAATTCTCTCTCTCATTCTCTCTCTCATTTTCGCTCTCTCTCATTCTCTCGCGTTCTCTCTAATTCTCGTTCATTCTCTCTCATTCTCGCTCATTCTCTCTCATTCTCACTCATTCTCATTCCCTCTCTCTCATTCTCTCTCTCACTTTTTCTCTCTCTCCCATTCTCTCTCTCCCATTCTCTCTCTCTCATTCTCTCTCTCTCTCATTCTCTCTCTCTCTCACTCTCTCTCTCTCAATCTCACTCACTCATTCTCACTCTCTGATTCTCTCTCATTCCCTCTCTCATTCCCTTTCTCATTCCCTCTCTCATTTCCTCTCTTTCTCTCATTCTCTCTCGCTCTCATTCTCGTTCTCTATCACTCTCCTTCTCATTCTCTCTCACTCTCATTCTCTTTCTCTCACTCTCTCTCTCATTCTCATTGTCTCCCTCTCATTCACATTCTCTCATTCTCTCTCACTCTCTCTATCATTCTCTCCTTCACTCAAATTCTCTCTCTCTCTCATTCCCTCAATCTCTCTCTCACTCTCTCATTCTCTCTCGCTCTCATTCTCATTCTCTCACACTCTCTCATTCTCATTCTCTCGCTCTCTCTCTCATTCTCATTCTCTCTCTCTCATTCACATTCTCTCATTCCTCTCTCTCTCATTTCTCTCTCTCTCTCATTCTCTCAATTTCTCTCTCACTCTCTCATTCTCTCTTGCTCTATTTCTCTATTTCTCTCATTCTCTCTCGCTCTCTCTCTCTCATTCTCTCACTCTCTCTCTCTCTCAATCTCACTCGCTCATTCTCACTCTCTGATTCTCTCTCATTCCCTCTCTCATTCCCTTTCTCATTCCCTCTCTCATTTCCTCTCTTTCTCTCATTCTCACTCTCTCTCATTCTCACAATTCTCATTCCCTCTCTCTCTCTCATTCTCACTCTATCTCTCATGCTCACTCTCTCTCCCACATTCTCACTCTATCTTTCATTATCTCTCTCCATCTCTCTCTCATTCTCATTCCCTCTCATTCTCTCTCTCTCTCCATCTCTGTCGCCATCTCTCTCTCATTCTAATTCTTTCTCATTCCCTCTCTCCATCTATTTATCTCTCTCATTCTCTCTCTCTCTAATTCTGTCTCTCTCATTCTCTCTCTCTCATTTTCTGTCTCTCTCATTCTCTCTCATTCACTCTCATTCTCTCTCATTGTCTCAAATTCTCGTTCATTCTCTCTCATTCTCGCTCATTCTCTCTCATTCTCGCACATTATCATTCCCTCTCTCTCATTCTCTCCGTCTCTCTCTTTCTCTCTCTCTCTCTCCCATTCTCTCTCTCCCATTCTCTCTCTCTCTCATTCTCTCTTCTCTCTCATTCTCTCTCTCTCTCATTCTCTCTCTCCCATTCTCTCTCTCTCCCATTCTCTCTCTCTCCCATTTTCTCTCTCATTTTCTCTCTCATTCTCTCTCTCATTCTCTCTCTCTCATATGCACTCCCTCTATCTCCCATTCTCTCTCTCTCACTCTCCATCTCTCATTACAGTTCTCTCTCATTCTCTCTCTCATTCTCTCTCTCTCATTCTCTCTCTCTCTCTCATTCTCTCTCTCTCTCTCTCATTCTCTCTCTCTCTCATTCTCCCTCTCATTCTCTCTTTCTCTCACAATCTCATTCTTTGTCACTCTCATTCTCATTCTCTCTCACTCTCATTCTCATTCTCTCGATCTCTCTCTTTCTCATTCTCTCTCTCCTCTGTCTCAAATTCTCTCTCTCTCATTCTCTCATCCTCTCTCTCATTCTCTCAATCTCGCTGTCACTCTCTCAATCTCTCTCTCACTTTCTCAATCTCTGTCTCTCACTCTCATTGTCTCTCTCTCTCTCTCTCTCATTCTCTCTCTCTCTCATTCTCTATCTCTCTCTCATTCTCTCTCTCTCTCATTCTCTCTCTCTCTCATTCGCACTCTCTCTCATTCTCTCTCTCTCATTCTCTGTCCCATTCTCTCTCCCATTCTCTCTCCCATTCTCTCTCTATTCTTTCTCCCATTCTCTCTCCCATTCTCTCTCCTAATCCATCTCCCATTCTGTCTCTCTTTTTCTCTCTCATTCTCTCTCCCTCTATCTCCCATTCTCTCTCAATCTCCATCTCTCATTCCCATTTTCTCTCATTCTCTCTCATTCTCTCTCATTCTCTCATTCCCTCTCATTTTCGAATTTTCTCTCTCATTCTTGCTCATTCTCTCTCATTCTCACTCATTCTCATTCCCTCTCTCTCTCATTCTCTCTATCTCTCATTCTCTCTCTCCCATTCTCTCTCTCTTTGATTCTCTCCTCTCACTCATTCTCTCAATCTCTCTCTCACTCTCCCATTCTCACTCTCTCATTCTCACTGTCATTCTCACTCTCACTCTCTCATTCTCACTCTCTCTAAATCTCACTCCCTCTCTCATTCTCTCTCTCTCTCTCTCATTCGATCTCTTTCTCTCATTCTCGCTCATTATCCTTCCCTCTCTCTCTTTCACATTCTCTCTCTCTCTCATTTTCTCTCTCTCATTCTCTCTCTCTTGCTCATTCTCTCTCTCTCATTCTCTCTCTCCCATTCTCTCTCTCTCACATTCTCTCTCTCTCCCATTCTGTCTCTCTCCCATTTTCTCTCTCATTTTCTCTCTCACTCTCTCTCATTCTCTCTTTCTCATATTCTCTCCCTCTATCTCCCATTCTCCCTCTCTCACTCTCCATCTTGCATTCCCATTCTCTCTCATTCTCTCTCTCTCTCTCTCATTCTCTCTCTCTCATTCTCTCTCTCATTCTCTCTCTCATTCTCCCTCTCATTCAATCTTTCTCTCACAATCTCATTCTCTCTCACTCTCCTTCTCATTCTCTTGCTCTTTCTCTTTCTCATTCTCTCTCTCAAATTCTCTCTCTCTCTCACTCTCTCAATTTCTCTATCACTCTCTCATTCTCCCTCTCATTCTCTCTCTCTCTCTCATTCTATCTCTCTCCCATTCTCTCTCCCATTCTCTCTCCCATTCTTTCTCCTGTTCTCTCTCCCATTCTCGCTCCCGTTCTCTCTACCATTTTCTCTCTCATTCTCTCTCTCATATTCTCTCCCTCTATCTCCCATTCTCTCTCTCACTCTCCATCTCTCATTCCCAAACTCTCTCATTCTCTCTGTCTCTCATTCTCTCTCTCATTCTCTCTCTCTCTCTCATTCTCTCTCTCTCATTCTCTCTCTCTCATTCTCTCTCTCTCGCCATCTCTCTCTCATTCTAATCCTTTTTCATTCTCTCTCTCCATCTCTCCATCTCTCTCATTTTCCCTCTCTCACTCTCTCTCTCTCTAATTCTCTCTCTCATTCTCTCTCTCATTTTCGCTCTCTCTCATTCTCTCTCGTTCTCTCTAATTCTCATTCATTCTCTCTCATTCTCGCTCATTCTCTCCCATTCTCACTCATTCTCATTCCCTCTCTCTCATTCTCTCTCTCACTTTTTCTCTCTCTCCCATTCTCTCTCTCCCATTCTCTCTCTCTCGGTCTCTCTCTCTCTCATTCTCTCTCTCTCATTCTCTCTCTCTCTCCCATTCTCTCTCTCTCCCATTTTCTGTCTCATTTTCGCTCTCATTCTCTCTCTCATATTCTCTCCCTCTATCTCCCAATCTCTCTCTCTCACTCTCCATCTCTCATTCCCATTCTCTCTGATTCTCTCTCTCTCATTCTCTCTCTCTCATTCTCTCTCTCTCTCTCTCTCTCTCTCAATCTCACTCGCTCATTCTCACTCTCTGATTCTCTCTCATTCCCTCTCTCATTCCCTTTCTCATTCCCTCTCTCATTTCCTCTCTTTCTCTCATTCTCTCTCACTCTCATTCTCTTTTTCTCACACTCTCTCTCATTCTCATTGTCTCCCTCTCATTCACATTCTCTCATTCTCTCTCACTCTCTCTCTCATTCTCTCCTTCACTCAAATTCTCTCTCTCTCTCATTCCCTCAATCTCTCTCTCACTCTCTCATTCTCTCTCGCTCTCATTCTCATTCTCTCACACTCTCTCATTCTCATTCTCTCGCTCTCTCTCTCATTCTCATTCTCTCTCTCTCATTCACATTCTCTCATTCTCTTTCTCTCTCATTTCTCTCTCTCTCTCATTCTCTCAATTTCTCTCTCACTCTCTCATTCTCTCTTGCTCTATTTCTCTATTTCTCTCATTCTCTCTCGCTCTCTCTCTCTCATTCTCTCACTCTCTTTCTCTCTCAATCTCACTCGCTCATTCTCACTCTCTGATTCTCTCTCATTCCCTCTCTCATTCCCTTTCTCATTCCCTCTCTCATTTCCTCTCTTTCTCTCATTCTCTCTCTTTCTCTCTCTCTCTCATTCTCACAATTCTCATTCCCTCTCTCTCTCTCATTCTCACTCTATCTCTCATGCTCACTCTCTCTCCCACATTCTCACTCTATCTTTCATTATCTCTCTCCATCTCTCTCTCATTCTCATTCCCTCTCATTCTCTCTCTCTCTCCATCTCTGTCGCCATCTCTCTCTCATTCTAATTCTTTCTCATTCCCTCTCTCCATCTATCTATCTCTCTCATTCTCTCTCTCTCTAATTCTGTCTCTCTCATTCTCTCTCTCTCATTTTCTGTCTCTCTCATTCTCTCTCATTCACTCTCATTCTCTCTCATTGTCTCAAATTCTCGTTCATTCTCTCTCATTCTCGCTCATTCTCTCTCATTCTCGCACATTATCATTCCCTCTCTCTCATTCTCTCCGTCTCTCTCTTTCTCTCTCTCTCTCCCATTCTCTCTCTCCCATTCTCTCTCTCTCTCATTCTCTCTTCTCTCTCATTCTCTCTCTCTCTCATTCTCTCTCTCCCATTCTCTCTCTCTCCCATTCTCTCTCTCTCCCATTTTCTCTCTCATTTTCTCTCTCATTCTCTCTCTCATTCTCTCTCTCTCATATGCACTCCCTCTATCTCCCATTCTCTCTCTCTCACTCTCCAACTCTCATTACAGTTCTCTCTCATTCTCTCTCTCTCATTCTCTCTCTCTCATTCTCTCTCTCTCTCTCATTCTCTCTCTCTCTCTCTCATTCTCTCTCTCTCTCATTCTCCCTCTCATTCTCTCTTTCTCTCACAATCTCATTCTTTGTCACTCTCATTCTCATTCTCTCTCACTCTCATTCTCTCGATCTCTCTCTTTCTCATTCTCTCTCTCCTCTGTCTCAAATTCTCTCTCTCTCATTCTCTCATCCTCTCTCTCATTCTCTCAATCTCGCTGTCACTCTCTCAATCTCTCTCTCACTTTCTCAATCTCTGTCTCACTTTCTCATTGTCTCTCTCTCTCTCTCTCATTCTCTCTCTCTCTCATTCTCTATCTCTCTCTCATTCTCTCTCTCTCTCATTCTCTCTCTCTCTCATTCTCACTCTCTCTCATTCTCTCTCTCTCATTCTCTGTCCCATTCTCTCTCCCATTCTCTCTCCCATTCTCTCTCTATTCTTTCTCCCATTCTCTCTCCCATTCTCTCTCCTAATCCATCTCCCATTCTGTCTCTCATTTTCTCTCTCATTCTCTCTCCCTCTATCTCCCATTCTCTCTCAATCTCCATCTCTCATTCCCATTTTCTCTCATTCTCTCTCATTCTCTCTCATTCTCTCATTCCCTCTCATTTTCGAATTTTCTCTCTCATTCTTGCTCATTCTCTCTCATTCTCACTCATTCTCATTCCCTCTCTCTCTCATTCTCTCTATCTCTCATTCTCTCTCTCCCATTCTCTCTCTCTTTGATTCTCTCCTCTCACTCATTCTCTCAATCTCTCTCTCACTCTCCCATTCTCACTCTCTCATTCTCACTGTCATTCTCACTCTCACTCTCTCATTCTCACTCTCTCTAAATCTCACTCCCTCTCTCATTCTCTCTCTCTCTCATTCGATCTCTTTCTCTCATTCTCACTCATTATCCTTCCCTCTCTCTTTCACATTCTCTCTCTCTCTCATTTTCTCTCTCTCATTCTCTCTCTCTTGCTCATTCTCTCTCTCTCATTCTCTCTCTCCCATTCTCTCTCTCTCACATTCTCTCTCTCTCCCATTCTGTCTCTCTCCCATTTTCTCTCTCATTTTCTCTCTCACTCTCTCTCATTCTCTCTTTCTCATATTCTCTCCCTCTATCTCCCATTCTCCCTCTCTCACTCTCCATCTTGCATTCCCATTCTCTCTCATTCTCTCTCTCTCTCTCTCATTCTCTCTCTCATTCTCTCTCTCATTCTCCCTCTCATTCAATCTTTCTCTCACAATCTCATTCTCTCTCACTCTCCTTCTCATTCTCTTGCTCTTTCTCTTTCTCATTCTCTCTCTCCTCTCTCTCAAATTCTCTCTCTCTCTCACTCTCTCAATCTCTCTATCACTCTCTCATTCTCCCTCTCATTCTCTCTCTCTCTCTCATTCTATCTCTCTCCCATTCTCTCTCCCATTCTCTCTTCCATTCTTTCTCCTGTTCTCTCTCCCATTCTCGCTCCCGTTCTCTCTACCATTTTCTCTCTCATTCTCTCTCTCATATTCTCTCCCTCTATCTCCCATTCTCTCTCTCACTCTCCATCTCTCATTCCCAATCTCTCTCATTCTCTCTGTCTCTCATTCTCTCTCTCTGTCTTTCTCTACATCATTCTCCCTCTCATTCTCTCTTTCTCTCACAATCTCATTCTCTCTCTCTCTCATTCTCATTTTCTCTCACTCACATTCTCATTCTCTTGCTCTCTCTCTCATTATCATTCTCTCTCTCTCATTCACATTCTCTCATTCTCTCTCTCTCAAATTCTCTCCCTCTCTCATTCACTCAATCTCTCTCTCTCATTCTGTCTAGCTCTCATTCTCATTCTCTCTCTCTCATTTACATTCTCTCATTTGCTCTCTCTCATTCTCTCTCTCATTCTCCCTCTCACTCTCTCTTTCTCTCACAATCTCATTCTCTCTCACTCTCATTCTCTATCACTCTCGTACTCTCTCACTCACATTCTCATTCTCTCGCTCTCTCTCATTCTCATTCTCTCTCATTAAAATTCTCTCATTCTCTCTCTCTCTTCTCTCTCTCTCTCACTCTCTCCTCTCTCTCGCTCTCATTCTCATTCTCTCTCACTCTCCTTCTCCTTCTCTCTCACTCACATTCTCATTCTCTCGCTCTCTCTCTCATTCTCATTCTCTCTCTCTCATTCACATTCTCTCATTCTCTGTTTTTCTCTCTCTCATTCTCTCCTCTCTCTCAAATTCTCTCTCTCTCTCATGCTCTCAATCTCTCTCTCACTCTCTCATTCTCTCTCGCTCTTATTCTCATTCTCTCACACTCTCTCATTCTCTTTCTCTCGCTCTGTTTCTCATCCTCATTCTCTTGCTCTATTTCACATTCTCTCATTCTCTCTCTCTCATTCTCTCAATCTCTCTCTCACTAGCTCATTCTCTCTTGCCCTCTTTTCCATTCTCACTCTCTCATTCTCACTCTCTCAATCTCACTCCCTTATTCTCACTCAATCTATTTCGCAATCTCTCTCATTCCCTCTCTCACTCCCTCTCTCATTCTCTCTCTTTCTCTCATTCTCGCTCATTATCATTCCCTCTCTCTTTCTCATTCTCTCTCTCTCTCATTCTCTCTCTCTCATTCTCTCTCCCTCTCCCATTCTCTCTCTCACACATTCTCTCTCTCTCCCATTCTGTCTCTCTCCCCATTTTCTCTCTCATTTTCCCTCTCACTCTGTCTCTCATTCTCTCTCTCTCATATTCTCTATCTCCCATTCTCTCTCTCTCACTCTCCATCTTGCATTCACATTCTCTCTCATTCTCTCTCTCTCTCTCTCATTTTCTCTCTCTCATTCTCTCTCTCATTCTCCCTCTCATTCTCTCTTTCTCTCACAATCTAATTCTCTCTCACTCTCATTCTCATTCTCTCTCAATCTTCCTCTCATTCTCTCGCTCTCTCTCTTTCTCATTCTCTCTCTCCTCTCTCTCAAATTCTCTCTCTCTCTCTCACTCTCTCAATCTCTCTATCACTCTCTCATTCTCTCTCTCATTATCTCTCTCTCTCTCATTCTATCTCTCTCCCATTCTCTCTCCCATTCTCTCTCCCATTCTCTCTCCCATTCTGTCTCCTATTCTCTCTCCCATTCTCTCTCCCATTCTGTCTCCTGTTCTCTCTCCCATTCTCTCTCCCGTTCTCTCTACCATTTTCTCTCTCATTCTCTCTCTCATATTCTCTCCCTCTATCTCCCATTCTCTCTCTCAATCTCCATCTCTCATTCCCAATCACTCATTCTCTCTGTTTCTCATTCTTTCCCTCTGTCTTTCTCTACATCATTCTCCCTCTCATTCTCTCTTTCTCTCACAATCTAATTCTCTCTCACTCTCATTCTCATTCTCTCTCAATCTTCCTCTCATTCTCTCGCTCTCTCTCTTTCTCATTCTCTCTCTCCTCTCTCTCAAATTCTCTCTCTCTCTCTCACTCTCTCAATCTCTCTATCACTCTCTCATTCTCTCTCTCATTATCTCTCTCTCTCTCTCATTCAATCTCTCTCCCATTCTCTCTCCCATTCTCTCTCCCATTCTGTCTCCTATTCTCTCTCCCATTCTCTCTCCCATTCTGTCTCCTGTTCTCTCTCCCATTCTCTCTCCCGTTCTCTCTACCATTTTCTCTCTCATTCTCTCTCTCATATTCTCTCCCTCTATCTCCCATTCTCTCTCTCAATCTCCATCTCTCATTCCCAATCACTCATTCTCTCTGTTTCTCATTCTTTCCCTCTGTCTTTCTCTACATCATTCTCCCTCTCATTCTCTCTTTCTCTCACAATCTAATTCTCTCTCACTCTCATTCTCATTCTCTCTCAATCTTCCTCTCATTCTCTCGCTCTCTCTCTTTCTCATTCTCTCTCTCCTCTCTCTCAAATTCTCTCTCTCTCTCTCACTCTCTCAATCTCTCTATCACTCTCTCATTCTCTCTCTCATTATCTCTCTCTCTCTCTCATTCAATCTCTCTCCCATTCTCTCTCCCATTCTCTCTCCCATTCTGTCTCCTATTCTCTCTCCCATTCTCTCTCCCATTCTGTCTCCTGTTCTCTCTCCCATTCTCTCTCCCGTTCTCTCTACCATTTTCTCTCTCATTCTCTCTCTCATATTCTCTCCCTCTATCTCCCATTCTCTCTCTCAATCTCCATCTCTCATTCCCAATCTCTCTCATTCTCTCTGTCTCTCATTCTCTCCATCTGTCTTTCTCTACATCATTCTCCCTCTCATTCTCTCTTTCTCTCACAATCTCATTCTCTCTCTCTCATTCACATTCTCTCATTCTCTGTCTTTCTCTCTCTCACTCTCTCCTCTCTCTCAAATTCTCTCTCTCTCATTCTCTCAATGTCTCTCTCACTCTCTCATTCTCTCTCCCTTTCATTCTCATTCTCTCTCACACTCCTTCTCATTCTCTCTCACTCAAATTCTCATTCTCTCGCTCTCTCTCTCATTCTCATTCTATCTCTCTCATTCACATTCTCTCATTCTCTGTCTTTCTCTCTCTCATTCTCTCCTCTCTCTCAAATTCTCTCTCTCTCATTCTCTCAATCTCTCTCTCACTCTCTCATTCTCATTCTCTCGCTCTGTTTCTCATCCTCATTCTCTTGCTCATATTCACATTCTCTCATTCTCTCTCTCATTCTCTCTCTCTCATTCTCTCAATCTCTCTCTCACTCTCTCATTCTCCCTTGCCCTCTTTTCCATTCTCACTCTCTCATTCTCACTATCTCATTCTCACTCTCTCATTCTCACTCCCTTATTCTCACTCAATCTATTTCGCAATCTCTCTCATTCCCTCTCTCATTCCCGCTCTCATTCCCTCTCCCATTCCCTCTCTCACTCCCTCTCTCATTCTCTCTCTTTCTCTCATTCTCGCTCATTATCACTCCCTCTCTCTTTCTCATTCTCTCTCTCTCTCTCATTCTCTCTCTCTCTCATTCACTCTCTCTCTCTCTCATTCTCTCTCTCTCCTTCTCTCTCTCTCCCATTCTCTCTCTCTCACATTCTCTCTCTCTCCAATTCTGTCTCTCTCCCATTTTCTCTCTCATTTTCCCTCTCACTCTGTCTCTCATTCTCTCTCTCTCATATTCTCTCCCTCTATCTCCCATTCTCTCTCTCTCACTCTCCATCTTGCATTCACATTCTCTCTCATTCTCTCTCTCTCTCATTCTCTCTCTCATTCTCCCTCTCATTCTCTCTTTCTCTCACAATCTCATTCTCTCTCACTCTCATTCTCATTCTCTCTCAATCTCCTTCTCATTCTCTCTCAATCTCCTTCTCATTCTCTCGAACTCTCTCTTTCTCATTCTCTCTCTCCTCTCTCTCAAATTCTCTCTCTCTCTCTCACTCTCAATCTCTCTATCACTCTCTCATTCTCTCTCTCATTATCTCTCTCTCTCATTCTATCTCCCTCCCATTCTATCTCCCATTCTCTCTCCCATTCTCTCTCCCATTCTGTCTCCTGTTCTCTCTCCCATTCTCTCTCCCATTCTCTCTACCATTTTCTCTCTCATTCTCTCTCTCATATTCTCTCCCTCTATCTCCCATTCTCTCTCTCACTCTCCATCTCTCATTCCCAATCTCTCTCATTCTCTGTGTCTCTCATTCTCTCCCTCTGTCTTTCTCTACATCATTCTCCCTCTCATTCTCTCTTTCTCTCACAATCTCATTCTCTCTCTCTCATTCACATTCTCTCATTCTCTGTCTTTCTCTCTCTCATTGTCTCCTCTCTCTCAAATTCTCTCTCTCTCATTCTCTCAATCTCTCTCTCCCTCTCTCATTCTCTCTCGCTCTCATTCTCATTCTCTCACGCTCTCTCATTCTCATTCTCTCGCTCTCTTTCCCATCCTCATTCTCTTGCACTCATTCACAATCTCACATGCTCTCTCTCATTCTCTCTCTCTCATTCTCTCAATCTCTCTCTCACTCTCTCATTCTCTCTTGCCCTCTTTTCCATTCTCACTCTCTCATTCTCACTCTCTCATTCTCACTCTCTCATTCTCACTCTCTTATTCTCACTCAATCTATTGCTCAATCTCTCTCTCATTCCCTCTCTCACTCCCTCTCACATTCTCTCTCTCTCTCATTCTCTCTCTTTCTCTCATCCTCGCTCATTCTCATTCCCTCGCTCTCTCTCATTCTCTCTCTCACTCATTCTCTCCCTCTCATTCTCTCTCTCTCCCATTCACTCTCTTATTCTCTCTCTCATTCCGTCTCTCATTCCGTCTCTCATTCCGTCTCTCATTCCGTCTCTCATTCCCTCTCTCATTCCCGCTCTCATTTCCTCTCTTTCTCTCATTTCCTCTCTTTCTCTCATTATCTCTCTTTCTCTCATTCTCTCTCTTTCTCTCATTATCTCTCTCTCTCTCATTCTCTCTCTCTCCTTCTCTCTCTCTCTCTAATTCTCTCTCTCATTCTCTCTCTCGCTCATTCTCTCTCTCTCATTCTCTCTCATTCTCATTCTCTCGCTCTCATTCACATTCTCTCATTCTCTCTCTCTCTCATTCTCTCTCTCTCACTCTCTCCTCTTTCTCAAATTCTCTCTCTCTCATTCTCTCAATCTCTCTCTCTCTCTCATTCTCTCTCACTCTCATTCTCATTCTCTCACACTCTCTCATTCTCATTCTCTCGCTCTCTTACTCATCCTCATTCTCTCTCGTTCTCTCTAATTCTCGTTCATTCTCTCTCATTCTCGCTCATTCTCTCTCATTCTCACTCATTCTCATTCCCTCTCTCTCATTCTCTCTCTCACTTTTTCTCTCTCTCCCATTCTCTCTCTCCCATTCTCTCTCTCTCGTTCTCTCTCTCTCTCATTCTCTCTCTCTCATTCTCTCTCTCTCCCATTCTCTCTCTCTCCCATTTTCTGTCTCAATTTCTCTCTCATTCTCTCTCTCATATTCTCTCCCTCTATCTCCCAATCTCTCTCTCTCACTCTCCATCTCTCATTCCCATTCTCTCTGATTCTCTCTCTCTCATTCTCTCTCTCTCATTCTCTCTCTCTCTCATTCTCTCTCTCTCTCATGCTCCCTCTCATTCTCTCTTTCTCTCACAATCTCATTCTCTCTCACTCTCATTCTCATTCTCTCTCACTCTCATACTCATTCTCTTGTTCTCTCTCTTTCTCATTCTCTCTCTCCTCTCACTCAAATACTCTCTCTCATTCTCTCTCTCACTCATTCTCTCTCTCATTCCCCCTCTCATTCTCTCTTTCTCTCACATTCCCATTCTCTCTCACTCTCATTTTCATTCATTCTCATCTCACTCATTCTCATTCTCTCTCTCATTCACATTCTCTCATTCTCTCTCTCTCATTCTCTCTCTCATTCTCCCTCTCATTCTCTCTTTCTCTCACAATCTCATTCTCTCTCACTCTCATTCTCTCTCACTCTCATTCTCTCTCACTCACATTCTCATTCTCTCGCTCTCTCTCATTCTCATTCTCTCGCTCTCATTGACATTCTCTCATTCTCTCTCTCTCTCATTCTCTCTCTCTCACTCTCTCCTCTTTCTCAAATTCTCTCTCTCATTCTCTCAATCTCTCTCTCTCTCTCATTCTCTCTCACTCTCATTCTCATTCTCTCACACTCTCTCATTCTCATTCTCTCGCTCTCTTACTCATCCTCATTCTCTTGCTTTGATTCACATTCTCTCATTCTCTCTCTCATTCTCTCTCTCTTTCTCTCAATCTCTCTCTCACTCTCTCATTCTCTCTTTCCCTCTTTACCATTCTCACTCTCTCATTCTCACTCTCTCATTCTCTCTCTCTTATTCTCACTCAATCTATTTGTCAATCGCTCTCTCATTCCTTCTCTCATTCCCTCTCTCATTCCGTCTCTCATTCCGTCTCCCATTCCGTCTCTCATTCCCTCTCTCATTCCCGCTCTCATTTCCACTCTTTCTCTCATTTCCTCTCTTTCTCTCATTATCTCTCTTTCTCTCATTCTCTCTCTTTCTCTCATTATCTCTCTCTCTCTCTCATTCTCTCTCTCTCCTTCTCTCTCTCTCTCTCATTCTCTCTTTCTCATTCTCTCTCTCTCTCATTCTCTCTTTCTCATTCTCTCTCTGTCTCTCATTCTCTCTCTCTCATTCTCTCTCTCTCGCCATCTCTCTCTCATTCTAATTCTTTTTCATTCTCTGTCTCCATCTCTCTATCTCTCTCATTTTCTCTCTCTCTGTCTCTCTCTCTCTCATTCTCTCTCTCATTTTCGCTCCCTCTCATTCTCTCCCATTCTCTCTAATTCTCGTTCATTCTCTCTCATTCTCGCTCATTCTCTCTCATTCTCACTCATTCTCATTCCCTCTCTCTCATTCTCTCTCTCTCACTTTTTCTCTCTCTCCCATTCTCTCTCTCCCATTCTCTCTCTCTCATTCTCTCTCTCTCCCATTCTCTCTCTCTCATTCTCTCTCTCTCCCATTCTCTCTCTCTCCCATTTTCTGTCTCATTTTCTCTCTCATTCTCTCTCTCATATTCTCTCCCTCTATCTCCCAATCTCTCTCTCTCACTCTCCATCTCTCATTCCCATTCTCTCTGATTCTCTCTCTCTGATTCTCTCTCTCTCATTCTCTCTCTCTCATTCTCTCTCTCTCATGCTCCCTCTCATTCTCTCTTTCTCTCACAATCTCATTCTCTCTCACTCTCATTCTCATTCTCTCTCACTCTCATACTCATTCTCTTGTTCTCTCTCTTTCTCATTCTCTCTCTCCTCTCTCTCAAATTCTCTCTCTCTCATTCTCTCTCTCACTCATTCTCTCTCTCATTCCCCCTCTCATTCTCTCTTTCTCTCACATTCCCATTCTCTCTCACTCTCATTCTCATTCATTCTCATCTCACTCTCATTCTCATTCTCTCTCTCATTCACATTCTCTCATTCTCTCTCTCTCATTCTCTCTCTCATTCTCCCTCTCATTCTCTCTTTCTCTCACAATCTCATTCTCTCTCACTCTCATTCTCTCTCACTCTCATTCTCTCTCACTCACATTCTCATTCTCTCGCTCTCTCTCATTCTCATTCTCTCGCTCTCATTCACATTCTCTCATTCTCTCTCTCTCTCATTCTCTCTCTCTCACTCTCTCCTCTTTCTCAAACTCTCTCTCTCTCATTCTCTCAATCTCTCTCTCACTCTCTCATTCTCTCTCGCTCTCATTCTCATTCTCTCCCACTCTCCTTCTCATTCTCTCTCACTCACATTCTCATTCACTCGCTCTCTCTCTCATTCTCATTCTCTCTCTCTCATTCACATTCTCTCATTCCCTGTCTTTCTCTCTCTCATTCTCTCCTCTCTCTCAAATTCTCTCTCTCTCATTCTCTCAATCTCTCTCTCTCATTCTCTCTCACTCTCATTCTCATTCTCTCACACTCTCTCATTCTCATTCTCTCGCTCTCTTACTCATCCTCATTCTCTTGCTTTGATTCACATTCTCTCATTCTCTCTCTCATTCTCTCTCTCTTTCTCTCAATCTCTCTCTCACTCTCTCATTCTCTCTTTCCCTCTTTACCATTCTCACTCTCTCATTCTCACTCTCTCATTCTCACTCTCTCATTCTCTCTCTCTTATTCTCACTCAATCTATTTGTCAATTTCTCTCTCATTCCTTCTCTCATTCCCTCTCTCATTCCCTCTCTCACTCCCTCTCTCATTCTCTCTCTCTCACATTCTCTCTCTCTCCCATTCTGTCTCTCTCCCATTTTCTCTCTCATTTTCCCTCTCACTCTGTCTCTCATTCTCTCTCTCTCATATTCTCTATCTCCCATTCGCTCTCTCTCACTCTCCATCTTGCATTCACATTCTCTCTCATTCTCTCTCTCTCTCTCATTTTCTCTCTCTCATTCTCTCTCTCATTCTCCCTCTCATTCTCTCTTTCTCTCACAATCTCATTCTCTCTCACTCTCATTCTCATTCTCTCTCACTCTCATACTCATTCTATTGTTCTCTCTCTTTCTCATTCTCTCTCTCCTCTCTCTCAAATTCTCTCTCTCTCATTCTCTCTCTCACTCATTCTCTCTCTCATTCCCCCTCTCATTCTCTCTTTCTCTCACATTTCCATTCTCTCTCACTCTCATTCTCACTCATTCTCATCTCACTCTCATTCTCATTCTCTCTCTCATTCACATTCTCTCATTCTCTCTCTCTCATTCTCTCTCTCATTCTCCCTCTCATTCTCTCTTTCTCTCACAATCTCATTCTCTCTCACTCTCATTCTCTCTCACTCTCATTCTCTCTCACTCACATTCTCATTCTCTCGCTCTCTCTCATTCTCATTCTCTCGCTCTCATTCACATTCTCTCATTCTCTCTCTCTCTCATTCTCTCTCTCTCACTCTCTCCTCTTTCTCAAATTCTCTCTCTCATTCTCTCAATCTCTCTCTCACTCTCTCATTCTCTCTCGCTCTCATTCTCATTCTCTCCCACTCTCCTTCTCATTCTCTCTCACTCACATTCTCATTCACTCGCTCTCTCTCTCATTCTCATTCTCTCTCTCTCATTCACATTTTCTCATTCTCTGTCTTTCTCTCATTCTCTCTTCTCTCTCAAATTCTCTCTCTCTCATTCTCTCAATCTCTCTCTCTCTCTCATTCTCTCTCACTCTCATTCTCATTCTCTCACACTCTCTCATTCTCATTCTCTCGCTCTCTTACTCATCCTCATTCTCTTGCTTTGATTCACATTCTCTCACTCTCTCTCATTCTCTCTCTGTTTCTCTCAATCTCTCTCTCACTCTCTCATTCTCTCTTTCCCTCTTTACCATTCTCACTCACTCATTCTCACTCTCTCATTCTCACTCTCTCATTCTCTCTCTCTTATTCTCACTCAATCTATTTGTCAATCTCTCTCTCATTCCTTCTCTCATTCCCTCTCTCATTCCGTCCCTCATTCCGTCTCTCATTCCGTCTCTCATTCCCTCTCTCATTCCCGCTCTCATTTCCTCTCTTTCTCTCATTTCCTCTCTTTCTCTCATTATCTCTCTTTCTCTCATTCTCTCTCTTTCTCTCATTATCTCTCTCTCTCTCATTCTCTCTCTCTCCTTCTCTCTTTCTCTCTCATTCTCTCTTTCTCATACTCTCTCTCTCTCATTCTCTCTTTCTCATTCTCTCTCTGTCTCTCATTCTCTCTCTCTCATTCTCTCTCTCTCGCCATCTCTCTCTCATTCTAATTCTTTTTCATTCTCTGTCTCCATCTCTCTATCTCTCTCATTTTCTCTCTCTCTGTCTCTCTCTCTCTAATTCTCTCTCTCATTCTCTCTCTCATTTTCGCTCCCTCTCATTCTCTCTCGTTCTCTCTAATTCTCGTTCATTCTCTCTCATTCTCGCTCATTCTCTCTCATTCTCACTCATTCTCATTCCCTCTCTCTCATTCTCTCTCTCTCACTTTTTCTCTCTCTCCCATTCTCTCTCTCCCATTCTCTCTCTCTCATTCTCTCTCTCTCTCATTCTCTCTCTCTCATTCTCTCTCTCTCTCCCATTCTCTCTCTCTCCCATTTTCTGTCTCATTTTCTCTCTCATTCTCTCTCTCTCATATTCTCTCCCTCTATCTCCCAATCTCTCTCTCTCACTCTCCATCTCTCATTCCCATTCTCTCTGATTCTCTCCCTCTCATTCTCTCTCTCTCATTCTCTCTCTCTCTCATTCTCTCTCTCTCTCATGCTCCCTCTCATTCTCTCTTTCTCTCACAATCTCATTCTCTCTCACTCTCATTCTCATTCTCTCTCAGTCTCATACTCATTCTCTTGTTCTCTCTCTTTCTCATTCTCTCTCTCCTCTCTCTCAAATTCTCTCTCTCTCATTCTCTCTCTCACTCATTCTCTCTCTCATTCCCCCTCTCATTCTCTCTTTCTCTCACATTCCCATTCTCTCTCACTCTCATTCTCATTCATTCTCATCTCACTCTCATTCTCATTCTCTCTCTCATTCACATTCTCTCATTCTCTCTCTCTCATTCTCTCTCTCATTCTCCCTCTCATTCTCTCTTTCTCTCACAATCTCATTCTCTCTCACTCTCATTCTCTCTCACTCTCATTCTCTCTCACTCACATTCTCATTCTCTCGCTCTCTCTCATTCTCATTCTCTCGCTCTCATTCACATTCTCTCATTCTCTCTCTCTCTCATTCTCTCACTCTCACTCTCTCCTCTTTCTCAAATTCTCTCTCTCTCATTCTCTCAATCTCTCTCTCACTCTCTCATTCTCTCTCGCTCTCATTCTCATTCTCTCCCACTCTCCTTCTCATTCTCATTGTCTCTCACTCACATTCTCATTCACTCGCTCTCTCTCTCATTCTCATTCTCTCTCTCTCATTCACATTCTCTCATTCTCTGTCTTTCTCTCTCTCATTCTCTCCTATCTCTCAAATTCTCTCTCTCTCATTCTCTCAATCTCTCTCTCTCTCATTCTCTCTCACTCTCATTCTCATTCTCTCTCTCATTCACATTCTCTCCTTCTCTCTCTCTCATTCTCTCTCTCATTCTCCCTCTCATTCTCTCTTTCTCTCACAATCTCATTCTCTCTCACTCTCATTCTCTCTCACTCTCATTCTCTCTCACTCACATTCTCATTCTCTCGCTCTCTCTCATTCTCATTCTCTCGCTCTCATTCACATTCTCTCATTCTCTCTCTCTCTCATTCTCTCTCTCTCACTCTCTCCTCTTTCTCAAATTCTCTCTCTCTCATTCTCTCAATATCTCTCTCACTCTCTCATTCTCTCTCGCTCTCATTCTCATTCTCTCCCACTCTCCTTCTCATTCTCTCTCACTCACATTCTCATTCACTCGCTCTCTCTCTCATTCTCATTCTCTCTCTCTCATTCACATTCTCTCATTCCCTGTCTTTCTCTCTCTCATTCTCTCCTCTCTCTCAAATTCTCTCTCTCTCATTCTCTCAATCTCTCTCTCTCATTCTCTCTCACTCTCATTCTCATTCTCTCACACTCTCTCATTCTCATTCTCTCGCTCTCTTACTCATCCTCATTCTCTTGCTTTGATTCACATTCTCTCATTCTCTCTCTCATTCTCTCTCTCTTTCTCTCAATCTCTCTCTCACTCTCTCATTCTCTCTTTCCCTCTTTACCATTCTCACTCTCTCATTCTCACTCTCTCATTCTCACTCTCTCTCCCATTCTCTCTCTCTCCCATTTTCTGTCTCATTCTCTCTCTCATTCTCTCTTTCTCATTCTCTCTCTCTCTCATTCTCTCTTTCTCATTCTCTCTCTGTCTCTCATTCTCTCTCTCTCATTCTCTCTCTCTCGCCATCTCTCTCTCATTCTAATTCTTTTTCATTCTCTGTCTCCATCTCTCTATCTCTCTCATTTTCTCTCTCTCTGTCTCTCTCTCTCTCATTCTCTCTCTCATTTTCGCTCCCTCTCATTCTCTCCCATTCTCTCTAATTCTCGTTCATTCTCTCTCATTCTCGCTCATTCTCTCTCATTCTCACTCATTCTCATTCCCTCTCTCTCATTCTCTCTCTCTCACTTTTTCTCTCTCTCCCATTCTCTCTCTCCCATTCTCTCTCTCTCATTCTCTCTCTCTCCCATTCTCTCTCTCTCATTCTCTCTCTCTCCCATTCTCTCTCTCTCCCATTTTCTGTCTCATTTTCTCTCTCATTCTCTCTCTCATATTCTCTCCCTCTATCTCCCAATCTCTCTCTCTCACTCTCCATCTCTCATTCCCATTCTCTCTGATTCTCTCTCTCTGATTCTCTCTCTCTCATTCTCTCTCTCTCATTCTCTCTCTCTCATGCTCCCTCTCATTCTCTCTTTCTCTCACAATCTCATTCTCTCTCACTCTCATTCTCATTCTCTCTCACTCTCATACTCATTCTCTTGTTCTCTCTCTTTCTCATTCTCTCTCTCCTCTCTCTCAAATTCTCTCTCTCTCATTCTCTCTCTCACTCATTCTCTCTCTCATTCCCCCTCTCATTCTCTCTTTCTCTCACATTCCCATTCTCTCTCACTCTCATTCTCATTCATTCTCATCTCACTCTCATTCTCATTCTCTCTCTCATTCACATTCTCTCATTCTCTCTCTCTCATTCTCTCTCTCATTCTCCCTCTCATTCTCTCTTTCTCTCACAATCTCATTCTCTCTCACTCTCATTCTCTCTCACTCTCATTCTCTCTCACTCACATTCTCATTCTCTCGCTCTCTCTCATTCTCATTCTCTCGCTCTCATTCACATTCTCTCATTCTCTCTCTCTCTCATTCTCTCACTCTCACTCTCTCCTCTTTCTCAAATTCTCTCTCTCTCATTCTCTCAATCTCTCTCTCACTCTCTCATTCTCTCTCGCTCTCATTCTCATTCTCTCCCACTCTCCTTCTCATTCTCATTGTCTCTCACTCACATTCTCATTCACTCGCTCTCTCTCTCATTCTCATTCTCTCTCTCTCATTCACATTCTCTCATTCTCTGTCTTTCTCTCTCTCATTCTCTCCTATCTCTCAAATTCTCTCTCTCTCATTCTCTCAATCTCTCTCTCTCTCATTCTCTCTCACTCTCATTCTCATTCTCTCTCTCATTCACATTCTCTCCTTCTCTCTCTCTCATTCTCTCTCTCATTCTCCCTCTCATTCTCTCTTTCTCTCACAATCTCATTCTCTCTCACTCTCATTCTCTCTCACTCTCATTCTCTCTCACTCACATTCTCATTCTCTCGCTCTCTCTCATTCTCATTCTCTCGCTCTCATTCACATTCTCTCATTCTCTCTCTCTCTCATTCTCTCTCTCTCACTCTCTCCTCTTTCTCAAATTCTCTCTCTCTCATTCTCTCAATATCTCTCTCACTCTCTCATTCTCTCTCGCTCTCATTCTCATTCTCTCCCACTCTCCTTCTCATTCTCTCTCACTCACATTCTCATTCACTCGCTCTCTCTCTCATTCTCATTCTCTCTCTCTCATTCACATTCTCTCATTCCCTGTCTTTCTCTCTCTCATTCTCTCCTCTCTCTCAAATTCTCTCTCTCTCATTCTCTCAATCTCTCTCTCTCATTCTCTCTCACTCTCATTCTCATTCTCTCACACTCTCTCATTCTCATTCTCTCGCTCTCTTACTCATCCTCATTCTCTTGCTTTGATTCACATTCTCTCATTCTCTCTCTCATTCTCTCTCTCTTTCTCTCAATCTCTCTCTCACTCTCTCATTCTCTCTTTCCCTCTTTACCATTCTCACTCTCTCATTCTCACTCTCTCATTCTCACTCTCTCTCCCATTCTCTCTCTCTCCCATTTTCTGTCTCATTCTCTCTCTCATTCTCTCTTTCTCATTCTCTCTCTCTCTCATTCTCTCTTTCTCATTCTCTCTCTGTCTCTCATTCTCTCTCTCTCATTCTCTCTCTCTCGCCATCTCTCTCTCATTCTAATTCTTTTTCATTCTCTGTCTCCATCTCTCTATCTCTCTCATTTTCTCTCTCTCTGTCTCTCTCTCTCTCATTCTCTCTCTCATTTTCGCTCCCTCTCATTCTCTCCCATTCTCTCTAATTCTCGTTCATTCTCTCTCATTCTCGCTCATTCTCTCTCATTCTCACTCATTCTCATTCCCTCTCTCTCATTCTCTCTCTCTCACTTTTTCTCTCTCTCCCATTCTCTCTCTCCCATTCTCTCTCTCTCATTCTCTCTCTCTCCCATTCTCTCTCTCTCATTCTCTCTCTCTCCCATTCTCTCTCTCTCCCATTTTCTGTCTCATTTTCTCTCTCATTCTCTCTCTCATATTCTCTCCCTCTATCTCCCAATCTCTCTCTCTCACTCTCCATCTCTCATTCCCATTCTCTCTGATTCTCTCTCTCTGATTCTCTCTCTCTCATTCTCTCTCTCTCATTCTCTCTCTCTCATGCTCCCTCTCATTCTCTCTTTCTCTCACAATCTCATTCTCTCTCACTCTCATTCTCATTCTCTCTCACTCTCATACTCATTCTCTTGTTCTCTCTCTTTCTCATTCTCTCTCTCCTCTCTCTCAAATTCTCTCTCTCTCATTCTCTCTCTCACTCATTCTCTCTCTCATTCCCCCTCTCATTCTCTCTTTCTCTCACATTCCCATTCTCTCTCACTCTCATTCTCATTCATTCTCATCTCACTCTCATTCTCATTCTCTCTCTCATTCACATTCTCTCCTTCTCTCTCTCTCATTCTCTCTCTCATTCTCCCTCTCATTCTCTCTTTCTCTCACAATCTCATTCTCTCTCACTCTCATTCTCTCTCACTCTCATTCTCTCTCACTCACATTCTCATTCTCTCGCTCTCTCTCATTCTCATTCTCTCGCTCTCATTCACATTCTCTCATTCTCTCTCTCTCTCATTCTCTCTCTCTCACTCTCTCCTCTTTCTCAAACTCTCTCTCTCTCATTCTCTCAATCTCTCTCTCACTCTCTCATTCTCTCTCGCTCTCATTCTCATTCTCTCCCACTCTCCTTCTCATTCTCTCTCACTCACATTCTCATTCACTCGCTCTCTCTCTCATTCTCATTCTCTCTCTCTCATTCACATTCTCTCATTCCCTGTCTTTCTCTCTCTCATTCTCTCCTCTCTCTCAAATTCTCTCTCTCTCATTCTCTCAATCTCTCTCTCTCATTCTCTCTCACTCTCATTCTCATTCTCTCACACTCTCTCATTCTCATTCTCTCGCTCTCTTACTCATCCTCATTCTCTTGCTTTGATTCACATTCTCTCATTCTCTCTCTCATTCTCTCTCTCTTTCTCTCAATCTCTCTCTC
Organism: Isurus oxyrinchus; assembly: GCA_026770705.1. NCBI lineage: Eukaryota > Metazoa > Chordata > Chondrichthyes > Lamniformes > Lamnidae > Isurus > Isurus oxyrinchus. The sequence goes on along the minus strand of JANJGN010000011.1, from coordinate 62,333,830 downwards.
ACTCTCTCATTCTCTCTTTCCCTCTTTACCATTCTCACTCTCTCATTCTCACTCTCTCATTCTCACTCTCTCATTCTCTCTCTCTTATTCTCACTCAATCTATTTGTCAATTTCTCTCTCATTCCTTCTCTCATTCCCTCTCTCATTCCCTCTCTCACTCCCTCTCTCATTCTCTCTCTCTCACATTCTCTCTCTCTCCCATTCTGTCTCTCTCCCATTTTCTCTCTCATTTTCCCTCTCACTCTGTCTCTCATTCTCTCTCTCTCATATTCTCTATCTCCCATTCGCTCTCTCTCACTCTCCATCTTGCATTCACATTCTCTCTCATTCTCTCTCTCTCTCTCATTTTCTCTCTCTCATTCTCTCTCTCATTCTCCCTCTCATTCTCTCTTTCTCTCACAATCTCATTCTCTCTCACTCTCATTCTCATTCTCTCTCACTCTCATACTCATTCTATTGTTCTCTCTCTTTCTCATTCTCTCTCTCCTCTCTCTCAAATTCTCTCTCTCTCATTCTCTCTCTCACTCATTCTCTCTCTCATTCCCCCTCTCATTCTCTCTTTCTCTCACATTTCCATTCTCTCTCACTCTCATTCTCACTCATTCTCATCTCACTCTCATTCTCATTCTCTCTCTCATTCACATTCTCTCATTCTCTCTCTCTCATTCTCTCTCTCATTCTCCCTCTCATTCTCTCTTTCTCTCACAATCTCATTCTCTCTCACTCTCATTCTCTCTCACTCTCATTCTCTCTCACTCACATTCTCATTCTCTCGCTCTCTCTCATTCTCATTCTCTCGCTCTCATTCACATTCTCTCATTCTCTCTCTCTCTCATTCTCTCTCTCTCACTCTCTCCTCTTTCTCAAATTCTCTCTCTCATTCTCTCAATCTCTCTCTCACTCTCTCATTCTCTCTCGCTCTCATTCTCATTCTCTCCCACTCTCCTTCTCATTCTCTCTCACTCACATTCTCATTCACTCGCTCTCTCTCTCATTCTCATTCTCTCTCTCTCATTCACATTTTCTCATTCTCTGTCTTTCTCTCATTCTCTCTTCTCTCTCAAATTCTCTCTCTCTCATTCTCTCAATCTCTCTCTCTCTCTCATTCTCTCTCACTCTCATTCTCATTCTCTCACACTCTCTCATTCTCATTCTCTCGCTCTCTTACTCATCCTCATTCTCTTGCTTTGATTCACATTCTCTCACTCTCTCTCATTCTCTCTCTGTTTCTCTCAATCTCTCTCTCACTCTCTCATTCTCTCTTTCCCTCTTTACCATTCTCACTCACTCATTCTCACTCTCTCATTCTCACTCTCTCATTCTCTCTCTCTTATTCTCACTCAATCTATTTGTCAATGTCTCTCTCATTCCTTCTCTCATTCCCTCTCTCATTCCGTCCCTCATTCCGTCTCTCATTCCGTCTCTCATTCCCTCTCTCATTCCCGCTCTCATTTCCTCTCTTTCTCTCATTTCCTCTCTTTCTCTCATTATCTCTCTTTCTCTCATTCTCTCTCTTTCTCTCATTATCTCTCTCTCTCTCATTCTCTCTCTCTCCTTCTCTCTTTCTCTCTCATTCTCTCTTTCTCATACTCTCTCTCTCTCATTCTCTCTTTCTCATTCTCTCTCTGTCTCTCATTCTCTCTCTCTCATTCTCTCTCTCTCGCCATCTCTCTCTCATTCTAATTCTTTTTCATTCTCTGTCTCCATCTCTCTATCTCTCTCATTTTCTCTCTCTCTGTCTCTCTCTCTCTAATTCTCTCTCTCATTCTCTCTCTCATTTTCGCTCCCTCTCATTCTCTCTCGTTCTCTCTAATTCTCGTTCATTCTCTCTCATTCTCGCTCATTCTCTCTCATTCTCACTCATTCTCATTCCCTCTCTCTCATTCTCTCTCTCTCACTTTTTCTCTCTCTCCCATTCTCTCTCTCCCATTCTCTCTCTCTCATTCTCTCTCTCTCTCATTCTCTCTCTCTCATTCTCTCTCTCTCTCCCATTCTCTCTCTCTCCCATTTTCTGTCTCATTTTCTCTCTCATTCTCTCTCTCTCATATTCTCTCCCTCTATCTCCCAATCTCTCTCTCTCACTCTCCATCTCTCATTCCCATTCTCTCTGATTCTCTCCCTCTCATTCTCTCTCTCTCATTCTCTCTCTCTCTCATTCTCTCTCTCTCTCATGCTCCCTCTCATTCTCTCTTTCTCTCACAATCTCATTCTCTCTCACTCTCATTCTCATTCTCTCTCAGTCTCATACTCATTCTCTTGTTCTCTCTCTTTCTCATTCTCTCTCTCCTCTCTCTCAAATTCTCTCTCTCTCATTCTCTCTCTCACTCATTCTCTCTCTCATTCCCCCTCTCATTCTCTCTTTCTCTCACATTCCCATTCTCTCTCACTCTCATTCTCATTCATTCTCATCTCACTCTCATTCTCATTCTCTCTCTCATTCACATTCTCTCATTCTCTCTCTCTCATTCTCTCTCTCATTCTCCCTCTCATTCTCTCTTTCTCTCACAATCTCATTCTCTCTCACTCTCATTCTCTCTCACTCTCATTCTCTCTCACTCACATTCTCATTCTCTCGCTCTCTCTCATTCTCATTCTCTCGCTCTCATTCACATTCTCTCATTCTCTCTCTCTCTCATTCTCTCACTCTCACTCTCTCCTCTTTCTCAAATTCTCTCTCTCTCATTCTCTCAATCTCTCTCTCACTCTCTCATTCTCTCTCGCTCTCATTCTCATTCTCTCCCACTCTCCTTCTCATTCTCATTGTCTCTCACTCACATTCTCATTCACTCGCTCTCTCTCTCATTCTCATTCTCTCTCTCTCATTCACATTCTCTCATTCTCTGTCTTTCTCTCTCTCATTCTCTCCTATCTCTCAAATTCTCTCTCTCTCATTCTCTCAATCTCTCTCTCTCTCATTCTCTCTCACTCTCATTCTCATTCTCTCTCTCATTCACATTCTCTCCTTCTCTCTCTCTCATTCTCTCTCTCATTCTCCCTCTCATTCTCTCTTTCTCTCACAATCTCATTCTCTCTCACTCTCATTCTCTCTCACTCTCATTCTCTCTCACTCACATTCTCATTCTCTCGCTCTCTCTCATTCTCATTCTCTCGCTCTCATTCACATTCTCTCATTCTCTCTCTCTCTCATTCTCTCTCTCTCACTCTCTCCTCTTTCTCAAATTCTCTCTCTCTCATTCTCTCAATATCTCTCTCACTCTCTCATTCTCTCTCGCTCTCATTCTCATTCTCTCCCACTCTCCTTCTCATTCTCTCTCACTCACATTCTAATTCACTCGCTCTCTCTCTCATTCTCATTCTCTCTCTCTCATTCACATTCTCTCATTCCCTGTCTTTCTCTCTCTCATTCTCTCCTCTCTCTCAAATTCTCTCTCTCTCATTCTCTCAATCTCTCTCTCTCATTCTCTCTCACTCTCATTCTCATTCTCTCACAGTCTCTCATTCTCATTCTCTCGCTCTCTTACTCATCCTCATTCTCTTGCTTTGATTCACATTCTCTCATTCTCTCTCTCATTCTCTCTCTCTTTCTCTCAATCTCTCTCTCACTCTCTCATTCTCTCTTTCCCTCTTTACCATTCTCACTCTCTCATTCTCACTCTCTCATTCTCACTCTCTCATTCTCTCTCTCTTATTCTCACTCAATCTATTTGTCAATTTCTCTCTCATTCCTTCTCTCATTCCCTCTCTCATTCCCTCTCTCACTCCCTCTCTCATTCTCTCTCTCTCACATTCTCTCTCTCTCCCATTCTGTCTCTCTCCCATTTTCTCTCCTATTTTCCCTCTCACTCTGTCTCTCATTCTCTCTCTCTCATATTCTCTATCTCCCATTCTCTCTCTCTCACTCTCCATCTTGCATTCACATTCTCTCTCATTCTCTCTCTCTCTCTCATTTTCTCTCTCTCATTCTCTCTCTCATTCTCCCTCTCATTCTCTCTTTCTCTCACAATCTCATTCTCTCTCACTCTCATTCTCATTCTCTCTCACTCTCATACTCATTTTCTTGTTCTCTCTCTTTCTCATTCTCTCTCTCCTCTCTCTCAAATTCTCTCTCTCTCATTCTCTCTCTCACTCATTCTCTCTCTCATTCCCCCTCTCATTCTCTCTTTCTCTCACATTTCCATTCTCTCTCACTCTCATTCTCATTCATTCTCATCTCACTCTCATTCTCATTCTCTCTCTCATTCACATTCTCTCAGTCTCTCTCTCTCTCATTCTCTCTCTCATTCTCCCTCTCATTCTCTCTTTCTCTCAAAATCTCATTCTCTCTCACTCTCATTCTCTCTCACTCTCATTCTCTCTCACTCACGTTCTCATTCTCTCGCTCTCTCTCATTCTCATTCTCTCGCTCTCATTCACATTCTCTCATTCTCTCTCTCTCTCTCATTCTCTCTCTCTCACTCTCTCCTCTTTCTCAAATTCTCTCTCTCTCATTCTCTCAATATCTCTCTCACTCTCTCATTCTCTCTCGCTCTCATTCTCATTCTCTCCCACTCTCCTTCTCATTCTCTCTCACTCACATTCTCATTCACTCGCTCTCTCTCTCATTCTCATTCTCTCTCTCTCATTCACATTCTCTCATTCTCTGTCTTTCTCTCTCTCATTCTCTCTTCTCTCTCAAATTCTCTCTCTCTCATTCTCTCAATCTCTCTCTCTCTCTCATTCTCTCTCACTCCCATTCTCATTCTCTCACACTCTCTCATTCTCATTCTCTCGCTCTCTTACTCATCCTCATTCTCTTGCTTTGATTCACATTCTCTCACTCTCTCTCATTCTCTCTCTCTTTCTCTCAATCTCTCTCTCACTCTCTCATTCTCTCTTTCCCTCTTTACCATTCTCACTCACTCATTCTCACTCTCTCATTCTCACTCTCTCATTCTCTCTCTCTTATTCTCACTCAATCTATTTGTCAATCTCTCTCTCATTCCTTCTCTCATTCCGTCTCTCATTCCGTCCCTCATTCCCTCTCTCATTCCCGCTCTCATTTCCTCTCTTTCTCTCATTTCCTCTCTTTCTCTCATTATCTCTCTTTCTCTCATTCTCTCTCTTTCTCTCATTATCTCTCTCTCTCTCATTCTCTCTCCTCTCTCTCTCTCTCATTCTCTCTTTCTCATACTCTCTCTCTCTCATTCTCTCTTTCTCATTCTCTCTCTGTCTCTCATTCTCTCTCTCTCATTCTCTCTCTCTCGCCATCTCTCTCTCATTCTAATTCTTTTTCATTCTCTTTCTCCATCTCTCTATCTCTCTCATTTTCTCTCTCTCTGTCTCTCTCTCTCTAATTCTCTCTCTCATTCTCTCTTTCTCATACTCTCTCTCTCTCATTCTCTCTTTCTCATTCTCTCTCTGTCTCTCATTCTCTCTCTCTCATTCTCTCTCTCTCGCCATCTCTCTCTCATTCTAATTCTTTTTCATTCTCTGTCTCCATCTCTCTATCTCTCTCATTTTCTCTCTCTCTGTCTCTCTCTCTCTAATTCTCTCTCTCATTCTCCCTCTCATTCTCTCTTTCTCTCAAAATCTCATTCTCTCTCACTCTCATTCTCTCTCACTCTCATTCTCTCTCACGCACGTTCTCATTCTCTCGCTCTCTCTCATTCTCATTCTCTCGCTCTCATTCACATTCTCTCATTCTCTCTCTCTCTCATTCTCTCTCTCTCACTCTCTCCTCTTTCTCAAATTCTCTCTCTCTCATTCTCTCAATATCTCTCTCACTCTCTCATTCTCTCTCGCTCTCATTCTCATTCTCTCCCACTCTCCTTCTCATTCTCTCTCACTCACATTCTCATTCACTCGCTCTCTCTCTCATTCTCATTCTCTCTCTCTCATTCACATTCTCTCATTCTCTGTCTTTCTCTCTCTCATTCTCTCTTCTCTCTCAAATTCTCTCTCTCTCATTCTCTCAATCTCTCTCTCTCTCATTCTCTCTCACTCCCATTCTCATTCTCTCACACTCTCTCATTCTCATTCTCTCGCTCTCTTACTCATCCTCATTCTCTTGCTTTGATTCACATTCTCTCACTCTCTCTCATTCTCTCTCTCTTTCTCTCAATCTCTCTCTCTCACTCTCTCATTCTCTCTTTCCCTCTTTACCATTCTCACTCACTCATTCTCACTCTCTCATTCTCACTCTCTCATTCTCTCTCTCTTATTCTCACTCAATCTATTTGTCAATCTCTCTCTCATTCCTTCTCTCATTCCGTCTCTCATTCCGTCCCTCATTCCCTCTCTCATTCCCGCTCTCATTTCCTCTCTTTCTCTCATTTCCTCTCTTTCTCTCATTATCTCTCTTTCTCTCATTCTCTCTCTTTCTCTCATTATCTCTCTCTCTCTCTCATTCTCTCTCCTCTCTCTCTCTCTCATTCTCTCTTTCTCATACTCTCTCTCTCTCATTCTCTCTTTCTCATTCTCTCTCTGTCTCTCATTCTCTCTCTCTCATTCTCTCTCTCTCGCCATCTCTCTCTCATTCTAATTCTTTTTCATTCTCTGTCTCCATCTCTCTATCTCTCTCATTTTCTCTCTCTCTGTCTCTCTCTCTCTCATTCTCTCTCTCATTCTCTCTCTCATTTTCGCTCCCTCTCATTCTCTCTCGTTCTCTCTAATTCTCGTTCATTCTCTCTCATTCTCGCTCATTCTCTCTCATTCTCACTCATTCTCATTCCCTCTCTCTCATTCTCTCTCTCTCACTTTTTCTCTCTCTCCCATTCTCTCTCTCCCATTCTCTCTCTCTCATTCTCTCTCTCTCCCATTCTCTCTCTCTCATTCTCTCTCTCTCCCATTCTCTCTCTCTCCCATTTTCTGTCTCATTTTCTCTCTCATTCTCTCTCTCATATTCTCTCCCTCTATCTCCCAATCTCTCTCTCTCACTCTCCATCTCTCATTCCCATTCTCTCTGATTCTCTCTCTCTGATTCTCTCTCTCTCATTCTCTCTCTCTCATTCTCTCTCTCTCATGCTCCCTCTCATTCTCTCTTTCTCTCACAATCTCATTCTCTCTCACTCTCATTCTCATTCTCTCTCACTCTCATACTCATTCTCTTGTTCTCTCTCTTTCTCATTCTCTCTCTCCTCTCTCTCAAATTCTCTCTCTCTCATTCTCTCTCTCACTCATTCTCTCTCTCATTCCCCCTCTCATTCTCTCTTTCTCTCACATTCCCATTCTCTCTCACTCTCATTCTCATTCATTCTCATCTCACTCTCATTCTCATTCTCTCTCTCATTCACATTCTCTCATTCTCTCTCTCTCATTCTCTCTCTCATTCTCCCTCTCATTCTCTCTTTCTCTCACAATCTCATTCTCTCTCACTCTCATTCTCTCTCACTCTCATTCTCATTCTCATTGTCTCTCACTCACATTCTCATTCACTCGCTCTCTCTCTCATTCTCATTCTCTCTCTCTCATTCACATTCTCTCATTCTCTGTCTTTCTCTCTCTCATTCTCTGCTCTCTCTCAAATTCTCTCTCTCTCATTCTCTCAATCTCTCTCTCTCTCTCATTCTCTCTCACTCTCATTCTCATTCTCTCACACTCTCTCATTCTCATTCTCTCGCTCTCTTACTCATCCTCATTCTCTTGCTTTGATTCACATTCTCTCATTCTCTCTCTCATTCTCTCTCTCTTTCTCTCAATCTCTCTCTCACTCTCTCATTCTCTCTTTCCCTCTTTCCCATTCTCACTCTCTCATTCTCACTCTCTCATTCTCACTCTCTCATTCTCTCTCTCTTATTCTCACTCAATCTATTTGTCAATCTCTCTCTCATTCCTTCACTCATTCCCTCTCTCATTCCCTCTCTCACTCCCTCTCTCATTCTCTCTCTCTCTCACATTCTCGCTCTCTCCCATTCTGTCTCTCTCCCATTTTCTCTCTCATTTTCCCTCTCACTCTGTCTCTCATTCTCTCTCTCTCATATTCTCTATCTCCCATTCTCTCTCTCTCATATTCTCTCCCTCTATCTCCCAATCTCTCTCTCTCACTCTCCATCTCTCATTCCCATTCTCTCTGATTCTCTCCCTCTCATTCTCTCTCTCTCATTCTCTCTCTCTCTCATTCTCTCTCTCTCTCATGCTCCCTCTCATTCTCTCTTTCTCTCACAATCTCATTCTCTCTCACTCTCATTCTCATTCTCTCTCACTCTCATACTCATTCTCTTGTTCTCTCTCTTTCTCATTCTCTCTCTCCTCTCTCTCAAATTCTCTCTCTCTCATTCTCTCTCTCACTCATTCTCTCTCTCATTCCCCCTCTCATTCTCTCTTTCTCTCACATTCCCATTCTCTCTCACTCTCATTCTCATTCATTCTCATCTCACTCTCATTCTCATTCTCTCTCTCATTCACATTCTCTCATTCTCTCTCTCTCATTCTCTCTCTCATTCTCCCTCTCATTCTCTCTTTCTCTCACAATCTCATTCTCTCTCACTCTCATTCTCTCTCACTCTCACTCTCATTCTCATTGTCTCTCACTCACATTCTCATTCACTCGCTCTCTCTCTCATTCTCATTCTCTCTCTCATTCACATTCTCTCATTCTCTGTCTTTCTCTCTCTCATTCTCTGCTCTCTCTCAAATTCTCTCTCTCTCATTCTCTCAATCTCGCTCTCTCTCTCATTCTCTCTCACTCTCATTCTCATTCTCTCACACTCTCTCATTCTCATTCTCTCGCTCTCTTACTCATCCTCATTCTCTTGCTTTGATTCACATTCTCTCATTCTCTCTCTCATTCTCTCTTTTTCTCTCAATCACTCTCTCACTCTCTCATTCTCTCTTTCCCTCTTTCCAATTCTCACTCTCTCATTCTCACTCTCTCATTCTCACTCTCTCATTCTCTCTCTCTTATTCTCACTCAATCTATTTGTCAATCTCTCTCTCATTCCTTCACTCATTCCCTCTCTCATTCCCTCTCTCACTCCCTCTCTCATTCTCTCTCTCTCTCACATTCTCGCTCTCTCCCATTCTGTCTCTCTCCCATTTTCTCTCTCATTTTCCCTCTCACTCTGTCTCTCATTCTCTCTCTCTCATATTCTCTATCTCCCATTCTCTCTCTCTCACTCTCCATCTTGCATTCACATTCTCTCTCATTCTCTCTCTCTCTCTCATATTCTCTCTCTCATTCTCTCTCTCATTCTCCCTCTCATTCTCTCTTTCTCTCACAATCTAATTCTCTCTCTCTCATTCTCATTCTCTCTCAATCTTCCTCTCATTCTCTCGCTCTCTCTCTTTCTCATTCTCTCTCTCCTCTCTCTCAAATTCTCTCTCTCTCTCTCACTCTCTCAATCTCTCTGTCACTCTCTCATTCCCTCTCTCATTATCTCTCTCTTCTCATTCTATCTCTCTCCCATTCTCTCTCCATTCTCTCTCCCATTCTGTCTCCTATTCTCTCTCCCATCCTCTCTCCCATTCTGTCTCCTGTTCTCTCTCCCATTCTCTCTCCCGTTCTCTCTACCATTTTCTCTCTCATTTTCTCTCTCATATTCTCTCCCTCTATCTCCCATTTTCTCTCTCAATCTCCATCTCTCATTCCCAATCTCTCTCATTCTCTCTGTCTCTCATTCTCTCCCTCTGTCTTTCTCTACATCATTCTCCCTCTCAGTCTCTCTTTCTCTCACAATCTCATTCTCTCTCTCTCATTCACATTCTCTCATTCTCTGTCTTTCTCTCCCTCACTCTCTCCTCTCTCTCAAATTCTCTCTCTCTCATTCTCTCAATCTCTCTCTCACTCTCTCATTCTCTCTCGCTTTCATTCTCATTCTTTCTCACACTCCTTCTCATTCTCTCTCACTCACATTCTCATTCTCTCGCTCTCTCTCTCATTCTCATTCTCTCTCTCTCATTCACATTCTCTCATTCTCTGTCTTTCTCTATCTCATTCTCTCCTCTCTCTCAAATTCTCTCTCTCTCATTCTCTCAATCTCTCTCTCACTCTCTCATTCTCATTCTCTCGCTCTGTTTCTCATCCTCATTCTCTTGCTCTCATTCACATTCTCTCATTCTCTCTCTCATTCTCTCCCTCTCATTCTCTCAATCCCTCTCTCACTCTCTCATTCTCTCTTGCCCTCTTTTCCATTCTCACTCTCTCATTCTCACTATCTCATTCTCACTCTCTCATTCTCACTCCCTTATTCTCACTCAATCTATTTCGCAATCTCTCTCATTCCCTCTCTCATTCCCGCTCTCATTCCCGCTCTCATTCCCTCTCTCATTCCCTCTCTCACTCCCTCTCTCATTCTCTCTCTTTCTCTCATTCTCGCTCATTATCACTCCCTCTCTCTTTCTCATTCTCTCTCTCTCTCATTCTCTCTCTCTCTCTCTCATTCTCTCTCTCTCTCTCTCATTCTCTCTCTCTCTCCTTCTCTCTCTCTCCCATTCGCTCTCTCTCACATTCTCTCTCTCTCCCATTCTGTCTCTCTCCCATTTTCTCTCTCATTTTCCCTATCACTCTGTCTCTCATTCTCTCTCTCTCATATTCTCTCCCTCTATCTCTCATTCTCTCTCTCTCACTCTCCATCTTGCATTCACATTCTCTCTCATTCTCTCTCTCTCATTCTCTCTCTCATTCTCCCTCTCATTCTCTCTTTCTCTCACAATCTCATTCTCTCTCACTCTCATTCTCATTCTCTCTCAATCTCCTTCTCATTCTCTCGCTTTCTCTCTTTCTCATTCTCTCTCTCCTCTCTCTCAAATTCTCTCTCTCTCTCTCACTCTCAATCTCTCTATCACTCTCTCATTCTCTCTCTCATTATCTCTCTCTCTCATTCTATCTCTCTCCCATTCTATCTCCCATTCTCTCTCCCATTCTCTCTCCCATTCTGTCTCCTGTTCTCTCTCCCATTCTCTCTCCCATTCTCTCTACCATTTTCTCTCTCATTCTCTCTCTCATATTCTCTCCCTCTATCTCCCATTCTCTCTCTCACTCTCCATCTCTCATTCCCAATCTCTCTCATTCTCTGTGTTTCTCATTCTCTCCCTCTGTCCTTCTCTAAAACATTCTCCCTCTCATTCTCTCTTTCTCTCACAATCTCATTCTCTCTCTCTCATTCACATTCTCTCATTCTCTGTCTTTCTCTCTCTCATTCTCTCCTCTCTCTCAAATTCTCTCTCTCTCATTCTCTCAATCTCTCTCTCTCACTCTCTCATTCTCTCTCGCTCTCATTCTCATTCTCTCACACTCTCTCATTCTCATTCTCTCGCTCTCTTTCTCATCCTCATTCTCTTGCTCTCATTCACAATCTCTCAAGCTCTCTCTCATTCTCTCTCTCTCATTCTCTTAATCTCTCTCTCACTCTCTCATTCTCTCTTGCCCTCTTTTCCATTCTCACTCTCTCATTCTCACTCATTCTCACTCTCTCATTCTCACTCTCTTATTCTCACTCAATCTATTGCTCAATCTCTCTCTCATTCCCTCTCTCACTCCCTCTCACATTCTCTCTCTCTCATTCTCTCTCTTTCTCTCATCCTCGCTCATTCTCATTCCCTCGCTCTCTCTCATTCTTTCTCTCACTCATTCTCTCCCTCTCATTCTCTCTCTCTACAGTTCACTCTCTTATTCTCCCTCTCATTCCCTCTCTCATTCCGTCTCTCATTCCGTCTCTCATTCCGTCTCTCATTCCGTCTCTCAATCCTTCTCTCATTCGCTCTCTCATTCCCTCTCTCATTCCCTCTCTCATTCCCGCTCTCATTTCCTCTCTTTCTCTCATTTCCTCTGTTTCTCTCATTATCTCTCTTTCTCTCATTCTCTCTCTTTCTCTCATTATCTCTCTCTCTCTCATTCTCTCTCTCTCATTCTCTCTCTCTCTCTCATTCTCTCTTTCTCATTCTCTCTCTCTCTCATTCTCTCTTTCTCATTCTCTCTCTGTCTCTCATTCTCTCTCTCTAATTCTCTCTCTCATTCTCTCTCTCATTTTCGCTCTCTCTCATTCTCTCTCGTTCTCTCTAATTCTCGTTCATTCTCTCTCATTCTCGCTCATTCTCTCTCATTCTCACTCATTCTCATTCCCTCTCTCTCATTCTCTCTCTCTCACTTTTTCTCTCTCTCCCATTCTCTCTCTCCCATTCTCTCTCTCTCATTCTCTCTCTCTCATTCTCTCTCTCTCATTCTCTCTCTCTCCCATTCTCTCTCTCTCCCATTTTCTGTCTCATTTTCTCTCTCATTCTCTCTCTCTCATATTCTCTCCCTCTATCTCCCAATCTCTCTCTCTCAATCTCCATCTCTCATTCCCATTCTCTCTGATTCTCTCTCTCTGATTCTCTCTCTCTCATTCTCTCTCTCTCTCATTCTCTCTCTCTCATTCTCCCTCTCATTCTCTCTTTCTCTCACAATCTCATTCTCTCTCACTCTCATTCTCATTCTCTCTCACACTCATTCTCATTCTCTCTCATTGTCTCTCAATCTCTCTCTCATTCCCTCTGTCATTCACTCTCTCATTCCCTCTCTCACTCCCTCTCTCATTCTCTCTCTCTCTCTCATTCTCTCTCTTTCTCTCATCCTTGCTCATTCTCATTCCCTCGCTCTCTCTCATTCTCTCTCTCACTCATTCTCTCTCTCATTCTCCCTTTCTCCCATTCTCTCTCTTAATCTCTCTGTCATTCTCTCTCTCATTCCCTCTCTCATTCCGTCTCTCATTCCGTCTCTCATTGTGTCTCTCATTCCCTCTCTCATTTCCTCTCTCATTCCCTCTCTCATTCCCGCTCTCATTTCCTCTCTTTCTCTCATTTCCTCTCTTTCTCTCATTATCTCTCTTTCTCTCATTCTCTCTCTTTCTCTCATTATCACTCTCTCTCATTCTCTCTCTCTCATTCTCTCTCTCACTCATTCTCTCTCTCATTCCCCCTCTCCCTTCTCTCTTTCTCTCACATTCCCATTCTCTCTCACTCTCATTCTCATTCATTCTCATCTCACTCTCATTCTCATTCTCTCTCTCATTCACATTCTCTCATTCTCTCTCTCTCATTCTCTCTCTCATTCTCCCTCTCATTCTCTCACAATCTCATTCTCTCTCACTCTCATTCTCTCTCACTCTCATTCTCTCTCACTCACATTCTCATTCTCTCGCTCTCTCTCATTCTCATTCTCTCGCTCTCATTCACATTCTTTCATTCTCTCTCTCTCTCATTCTCTCTCTCTCACTCTCTCCTCTTTCTCAAATTCTCTCTCTCTCATTCTCTCAATCTCTCTCTCACTCTCTCATTCTCTCTCGCTCTCATTCTCATTCTCACTCACTCTCCTTCTCATTCTCTCTCACTCACATTCTCATTCACTCGCTCTCTCTCATTCTCATTCTCTCTCTCTCATTCTCTGTCTTTCTCTCTCTCATTCTCTCCTCTCTCTCAAATTCTCTCTCTCTCATTCTCTCAATCTCTCTCTCTCTCTCATTCTCTCTCACTCTCATTCTCATTCTCTCACACTCTCTCATTCTCATTCTCTCGCTCTCTTACTCATCCTCATTCTCTTGCTTTGATTCACATTCTCTCATTCTCTCTATCTCTCTCTCACTCTCTCATTCTCTCTTTCCCTCTTTACCATTCTCACTCTCTCATTCTCACTCTCTCATTCTCACTCTCTCATTCTCTCTCTCTTATTCTCACTCAATCTATTTGTCAATCTCTCTCTCATTCCTTCTCTCATTCCCTCTCTCATTCCCTCTCTCATTCCCTCTCTCACTCCCTCTCTCATTCTCTCTCTCTCTCATTCTCTCTCTTTCTCTCATCCTTGCTCATTCTCATTCCCTCGCTCTCTCTCATTCTCTCTCTAACTCATTCTCTCTCTCTCATTCTCTCTCTCTCATTTTCTCTCTCATTTTCTCTCCCATTCTCTCTCAATCTCCATCTCTCATTCCCATTTTCTCTCATTCTCTCTCATTCTCTCATTCCCTCTCATTTTCGAGTTTTCTCTCTCATTCTTGCTCATTCTCTCTCATTCTCACTCATTCTCATTCCCTCTTTCTCTCTCATTCTCTCTATCTCTCATTCTCTCTCTCTCATTCTCGCTCTCTTTGATTCTCTCCTCTCACTCATTCTCTCAATCTCTCTCTCACTCTCCCATTCTCACTCTCTCATTCTCACTGTCATTCTCACTCTCACTCTCTCATTCTCACTCTCTCTAAATCTCACTCCCTCTCTCATTCTCTCTCTCTCTCTCTTTCGATCTCTCTCTCATTCTCGCTCATTATCCTTCCCTCTCTCTTTCGCATTCTCTCTCTCTCTCATTTTCTCTCTCTCATTATCTCTCTCTTGCTCATTCTCTCTCTCTCATTCTCTCTCTCCCATTCTCTCTCTCTCACATTCTCTCTCTCTCCCATTCTGTCTCTCTCCCATTTTCTCTCTCATTTTCTCTCTCACTCTCTCTCATTCTCTCTTTCTCATATTCTCTCCCTCTATCTCCCATTCTCCCTCTCTCACTCTCCATCTTGCATTCTCTTGCTCTCTCTCTCATTCTCATTCTCTCTCTCTCATTCACATTGTCTCATACTCTCTCTCTCTCTCATTCTCTCCCTCTCTCTCCTTCTCTCCTCTCTCTCTCAAATTCTCTCCCTCTCTCATTCACTCAATCTCTCTCTCTCACACTGTCTAGCTCTCATTCTCATTCTCTCTCTCTCATTCACATTCTCTCATTCGCTCTCTCTCATTCTCTCTCTCATTCTCCCTCTCACTCTTTCTCTCACAATCCCATTCTCTCTCACTCTCATTCTCTATCACTCTCGTACTCTCTCACTCACATTCTCATTCTCTCACTCTCTCTCATTCTCATTCTCTCTCATTAAAATTCTCTCATTCTCTCTCTCTCTTCTTCTCTCTCTCTCTCACTCTCTCCTCTCTCTCAAATTCTCTCTCTCTCATTCTCTCAATCTCTCTCTCAATCTCTCATTCTCTCTCGCTCTCATTCTCATTCTCTCTCACTCTCCTTCTCCTTCTCTCTCACTCACATTCTCATTCTCTCGCTCTCTCTCTCATTCTCACTCTCTCTGTCTCATTCACATTCTCTCATTCTCTTTATTTCTCTCTCTCATTCTCTCCTCTCTCTCAAATTTTCTCTCTCTCTCATGCTCTCAATCTCTCTCTCACTCTCTCATTCTCTCTCGCTCTCATTCTCATTCTCTCACACTCTCTCATTCTCTTTCTCTCGCTCTGTTTCTCATCCTCAATCTCTTGCTTTCATTCACATTCTCTCATTCTCTCTCTCATTCTCTCTCTCTCATTCTCCCAATCTCACTCTCACTCTCTCATTCTCTCTTGCCCTCTTTTCCATTCTCACTCTCTCATTCTCACTCTCTCATTCTCACTCTCTCAATCTCACTGCCTTATTCTCACTCAATCTATTTCGCAATCTCTCTCATTCCCTCTCTCATTCCCACTCTCATTCCCTCTCTCATTTCCTCTCTCACTCCCTCTCTCATTCTCTCTCTTTCTCTAATTCTCGCTCATTATCATTCCCTCTCTCTTTCTCATTCTCTCTCTCTCTCACATTCTCTCCCTCTCACATTCTGTCTCTCTCCCATTTTCTCTCTCATTTTCCCTCCACTCTGTCTCTCATTCTCTCTCTCTCATATTCTCTATCTCCCATTCTCTCTCTCTCACTCTCCATCTTGCATTCACATTCTCTCTCATTCTCTCTCTCTCTCTCATTTTCTCTCTCTCATTCTCTCTCTCATTCTCCCTCTCATTCTCTCTTTCTCTCACAATCTTATTCTCTCTCACTCTCATTCTCATTCTCTCTCAATCTTCCTCTCATTCTCTCGCTCTATCTCTTTCTCATTGTCTCTCTCCTCTCTCTCAAATTCTCTCTCTCTCTCTCACTCTCTCAATCTCTATATCACTCTCTCATTCTCTCTGTCATCTCTCTCTCTCTCATTCTATCTCTCTCCCATTCTCTCTCCCATTCTGTCTCCTATTCTCTCTCCCATTCTCTCTCCCATTCTGTCTCCTGTTCTCTCTCCCATTCTCTCTCCCGTTCTCTCTACCATTTTCTCTCTCATTCTCTCTCTCATATTCTCTCCCTCTATCTCCCATTCTCTCTCTCAATCTCCATCTCTCATTCCCAATCTATCTCATTCTCTCTGTCTCTCATTCTCTCCATCTGTCTTTCTCTACATCATTCTCCCTCTCATTCTCTCTTTCTCTCACAATCTCATTCTCTCTCTCTCATTCACATTCTCTCATTCTCTGTCTTTCTCGCTCTCAATCTCTCCTCTCTCTCAAATTCTCTCTCTCTCATTCTCTCAATCTCTCTCTCACTCTCTCATTCTCTCTCGCTTTCATTCTCATTCTCTCTCACATTCCTTCTCATTCTCTCTCACTCACATTCTCATTCTCTCGCTCTCTCTCTCATTCTCATTCTCTCTCTCTCATTCACATTCTCTCATTCTCTGTCTTTCTCTCTCTCATTCTCTCCTCTCTCTCAAATTCTCTCTCTCTCATTCTCTCAATCTCTCTCTCACTCTCTCTCATTCTCATTCTCTCGCTGTGTTTCTCATCCTCATTCTCTTGCTCTCATTCACATTCTCTCATTCTCTCTCTCATTCTCTCTCTCTCATTCTCTCAAACTCTCTCTCACTCTCTCATTCTCTCTTGCCCTCTTTTCCATTCTCACTCTCTCATTCTCACTATCTCATTCTCACTCTCTCATTCTCACTCCCTTATTCTCACTCAATCTATTTCGCAATCTCTCTCATTCCCTCTCTCATTCCCGCTCTCATTCCCTTTCTCATTCCCTCTCTCACTCCGTCTCTCATGCTCTCTTTCTCTCATTCTCGCTCATTATCATTCCCTCTCTCTTTCTCATTCTCTCTCTCTCTCTCCTTCTCTCTCTCTCCCATTCTCTCTCTCTCACATTCTCTCTCTCCCATTCTGTCTCTCTCCCATTTTCTCTCTCATTTTCCCTCTCACTCTCTCTCTCATTCTCTCTCTCTCATATTCTCTCCCTCTATCTCCCATTCTCTCTCTATCACTCTCCATCTCTCATTCCCATTCTCTCTCATTCTCTCTCTCTCTCATTCTCTCTCTCTCATTCTCTCTCTCATTCTCTCTTTCTCTCACAATCTCATTCTCTCTCACTCTCATTCTCATTCTCTCTCAATCTCCTTCTCATTCTCTCGCTCTCTCTCTTTCTCATTCTCTCTCTCCACTCTCTCAAATTCTCTCTCTCCCTCTCTCACTCTCAATCTCTCTATCACTCTCTCATTCTCTCTCTCATTATCTCTCTCTCTCTCATTCTATCTCTCTCCCATTCTCTCTCCCATTCTCTCTCCCATTCTCTCTCCCATTCTGTCTCCTGTTCTCTCTCCCATTCTCTCTCCCGTTCTCTCTACCATTTTCTCTCTCATTCTCTCTCTCATATTCTCTCCCTCTATCTCCCATTCTCTCTCTCACTCTCCATCTCTCATTCCCAATCTCTCTCATTCTCTCTGTCTCTCATTCTCTCCCTCTGTCTTTCTCTACATCATTCTCCCTCTCATTCTCTCTTTCTCTCACAATCTCATTCTCTCTCTCTCATTCACATTCTCTCATTCTCTGTCTTTCTCTCATTCTCTCCTCTCTCTCAAATTCTCTCTCTCTCATTCTCTCAATCTCCCTCTCACTCTCTCATTCTCTCTCGCTCTCATTCTCATTCTCTCACACTCTCTCATTCTCATTCTCTCGCTCTCTTTCTCATCCTCATTCTCTTGCTCTCATTCACATTCTCTCATTCTCTCTCTCATTCTCTCTCTCTCATTCTCTCAATCTCTCTCTCACTCTCTCATTCTCTCTTGCCCTCTTTTCCATTCTCACTCTCTCATTCTCACTCTCTCATTCTCACTCTCTTATTCTCACTCAATCTATTGCTCAATCTCTCTCTCATTCCCTCTCTCACTCCCTCTCACATTCTCTCTCTCATTCTCTCTCTTTCTCTCATCCTCGCTCATTCTCATTCCCTCGCTCTCTCTCATTCTCTCTCTCACTCATTCTCTCCCTCTCATTCTCTCTCTCTCCCTTTCTCTCTCTTATTCTCTCTCTCATTCCCTCTCTCATTCCGTCTCTCATTCCGTCTCTCATTCCGTCTCTCATTCCGTCTCTCATTCCGTCTCTCATTCCTTCTCTCATTCCTTCTCTCATTCCCTCTCGCATTCCCTCTCTCATTCCCACTCTCATTTCCTCTCTTTCTCTCATTTCCTCTCTTTCTCTCATTATCTCCCTTTCTCTCATTCTCTCTCTTTCTCTCATTCTCTCTCTTTCTCTCATTCTCTCTCTCCATTCTCTATCTCTCTAATTTTCTCTTTCACTCTCTCTCTCTAGTTCGCTCTCTCTCATTCTCTCTCTCTCATTTTCTCTTTCTCTCGTTCTCTCATTCTTTCTCTCTCTCTCATTCTATCTCATTCTCTCTCATTCTCTCTCATTCCGTCTCATTCTCTCTCATTCCCTCACATTCCCTCTCATTCTCGCTCATTCTCACTCATTCTCGCTCATTCTCTCTCATTCTCACTTATTCTCATTCCCTCTCTCTCTCTCATTCTCTCTATCTCTCATTCTCTCTCTCTTTCTCTCTCGCTCTCATTCTCTCCTATCACTCATTCTCTCAATCTCTCTCCCACTCTCTCATTGTTGCTCTCTCATTCTCACTCTCATTCTCACTCTCTCATTCTTAGTCTCTCTAACTCCCACTCACTCTCTCATTCTCTCTCCCTCATTCACTCTCTTTCTCTCATTTTCGCTCATTAACATTCCCTCTCTCTTTCTCAGTCTCTCTGTCTCATTCCCTCTCTCTCATTCTCTCTCTATCAAATTCTCTCTCTCTCATTCTCTCAATCTCTATCTCACAATCTCATTCTCTCTCACTCTCATTCTCATTCTCTCTCACTCTCATTCGCATTCTCTCACTCTCTCTGTTTCTCATTCTCTCTCTCCTCTCTCTCAATTTCTCTCTCTCATTCAATCAATCTCTCTCTCACTCAATCAATCTCTCTCTCACTCTCTCATTCGCTCTCTCTCTCATTCTCTCTCTCCCGTTCCCTCTCCCATTCTCTCTCCCATTCTCTCTCCCAATCTCTCTCCCATTCTCTCTCCCATTCTCTCTCCCATTCTCTCTCGCATTTTTTCTCCCATTCTCTCTCCCTTTCTCTCTCTCATTCTCTCTCTCATTCTATCTCTCTCATATTCTCTCCCTCTGTCTCCCATTTTCTCTC
Source organism: Isurus oxyrinchus (assembly GCA_026770705.1). Classification (NCBI taxonomy): domain Eukaryota; kingdom Metazoa; phylum Chordata; class Chondrichthyes; order Lamniformes; family Lamnidae; genus Isurus; species Isurus oxyrinchus. The sequence goes on along the minus strand of JANJGN010000011.1, from coordinate 62,314,673 downwards.
TCATTCTCTCTCCCATTCTTTCTCCCATTCTCTCTCCCATTCTCTCTCTCATTCTCTCTCTCATTCTCTCTCTCTCATATTCTCTCCCTCTGTCTCCCATTCTCTCTCTCACTCTCCATCTCTCATTCCCAATCTCTCTCATTCTCTGCTCTCTCATTCTCTCTCTCTCATTCTCTCTCTAACTCATTCCCTCTCTCATTCTCCCTCTCATTCTCTCCTTCTCTCACAATCTCATTCTCTCTCACTCTCATTCTCATTCTCTCTCACTCTCCTTCTCATTCTCTCACTCTCTCTCTTTCTCATTCTCTCTCTCCTCTCTCTCAAATTCTCTCTATCTCACTCTCTCAATCTTGCTATCAGTCTCTCATTGTCTCTCTCATTCCCTCCCTCTCTCTCATTCTATCTCTCTCCCATTCTCTCTCCCATTCTCTCTCCCTTTCTCTCTCCCATTCTCTCTCCCATTCTCTCTCCCATTCTCTCTCCCGTTCTCTCTACCATTTTCTCTCTCATTCTGTCTCTCATATTCTCTCCCTCTATCACCCATTCTCTCTCTCACTCTCCATCTCTCATTCCCAATCTCTCTCATTCTCTCTGTTTCTCATTCTCTCCCTCTGTCTTTCTCTACATCATTCTCCCTCTCATTCTCTCTTTCTCTCACAATCTCATTCTCTCTCTCTCATTCACATTCTCTCATTCTCATTCTCTCTCTCTCATTCTCTCCCTCTCTCTCCTTCTCTCCTCTCTCTCAAATTCTTTCCCTCTCTCATTCTCTCAATCTCTCTCTCACTCTCTCTTGCTCTCATTCTCATTCTCTCTCTCTCATTCACATTCTCTCATTCTCTCTCTCTCATTCTCTCTCTCATTCTCCCTCTCATTCTCTCTTTCTCTCACAATCTCATTTTCTCTCACTCTCATTCTCTCTCACTTTCCTTCTCTCTCACTCACATTCTCATTCTCTCGCTCTCTCTCATTCTCACTCTCTCTCTCTCATTCACATTCTCTCATTCTTTCTCTCTCATTCTCTATCTCTCTCACTCTCTCCTCTATCTCAAATTCTCTCTCTCTCATTCTCTCAATCTCTCTCTCTCTCTCTCTCACTCTCATTCTCATTCTCTCACACTCTCTCATTCTCATTCTCTCGCTCTCTTTCTCATCCTCATTCTCTTGCTCTGATTCACATTCTCTCATTCTCTCTCTCATTCTCTCTCTCTCATTCTCTCAATCTCTCTCTCACTCTCTCATTCTCCCTTTCCCTCTTTCCCATTTTCACTCTCTCATTCTCTCTCTCTTATTCTCACTCAATCTATTTCTCAATCTCTCTCTCATTCCCTCTCTCATTCCCTCTCTCATTCTCTCTCTCATTCCCTCTCTCATTCCCTCTCTCACTCCCTCTCTCATTCTCTCTCTTTCTCTCATCCTCGCTCATTCTCATTCCCTCGCTCTCTCTCATTCTCTCTCTCACTCATTCTCTCTCTCTCATTCTCTCTCTCTCCATTTCTCTCTCCTATTCTCTCTCTCATTCCATCTCTCATTCCGTGTCTCATTCCATCTCTCATTCCGTCTCTCATTCCGTCTCTCATTCCCTCTCTCATTCCCGCTCTCATTCCGACTATCATTCCATCTCTCATTCCCTCTCTCATTCCCGCTCTCATTTCCTCTCTTTCTCTCATTTCCTCTCTTTCTCTCATTACCTCTCTTTCTCTCATTCTCTCTCTTTCTCTCATTATCTCTCTCTCTCTCTCATTCTCTCTCTCTCATTCTATCTCATTCTCTCTCATTCTCTCTCATTCCCTCTCATTCTCTCTCATTCCCTCACATTCTCTCTCATTCTCTCTCAATCTCTCTCATTCCCTCTCATTCTCGCTCATTCTCACTCATTCTCGCTCATTCTCTCTCATTCTCACTTATTCTCATTCCCTCTCTCTCTCTCATTCTCTCTATCTCTCATTCTCTCTCTCTTTCTCTCTCTCTCATTCACTCCTCTCACTCATTCTCTCAATCTCTCTCCCACTCTCTCATTCTCACTCTCTCATTCTCACTCTCATTCTCACTCTCTCATTCTCAGTCTCTCTAACTCCCACTCCCTCTCTCATTCTCTCTCCCTCATTCACTCTCTTTCTCTCATTCTCGCTCATTAACATTCCCTCTCTCTTTCTCATTCTCTCTCTCTCATCCCCTCTCTCTCATTCTCTCTCTCTCTCTCATTGTCTCTCTCTCATTCTCTCCCTCTCTCGCTCACTCTCTCCTCTCTATCAAATTCTCTCTCTCTCATTCTCTCAATCTCTCTCTCACAATCTCATTCTCTCTCACTCTCATTCGCATTCTCTCACTCTCTCTGTTTCTCATTCTCTCTCTCCTCTCTCTCAATTTCTCTCTCTCATTCAATCAATCTCTCTCTCACTCAATCAATCTCTCTCTCACTCTCTCATTCGCTCTCTCTCTCATTCTCTCTCTCCCATTCTCTCTCCCATTCTCTCTCCAATTCTCTCTCCCAATCTCCCTCCCATTCTCACTCCCATTCTCTCTCCCATTCTCTCTCCCATTCTCTCTCGCATTTTTTCTCCCATTCTCTCTCCCATTCTCTCTCTCATTCTCTCTCTCATTCTATCTCTCTCATATTCTCTCCCTCTGTCTCTCATTCTCTCTCCCATTCTTTCTCCCATTCTCTCTCCCTCATTCAGTCGCTCATTCTCTCTCTCATTCTCTCTCTCTCATTCTCTACCTCTATCTCCCATTCTCTCTCTCTCGCTCTCCATCTCTCATTCCCATTCTCTCTCCATCTCTCTCTCTCATTCTCTCACTCTCTCATTTTCTCTCATTCTCTCTCTCTCTCATTCTCTCTCATTCTCTCTCTCTCATTCTTGCTCATTCTCATTCCCTCTCTCTCTCATGCCCTCTATCTCTCTCATTCCCCCTCTCTCTCTCATTCTCTCAATCTCATTCCCTGAATCTCATTCTCTCTCAGTCTGTCATTTTGTCTGTCCATCCCTCTCTCTCATTCTCAATCCCTCTCATTCTCTCTCTCCATCTCTCTCTCTCATTCTCTCTCTTTCCCTCATTCTCATTCTCTCTCATTCTCATTCTCTCTCATTCTCTCTGTCTCTCTCTCTCATTCTGTCTCATTATCTCTCATTCACATTCTATCTCCCTCTCATTCTCTCTCTCTGATTCTCTCTCTGTCTCTCATTCTGTCTCTCTCATTCTCTCTCTATCACCATCTCTCTCTCAATCTCATTCTTTCTCATTCTCTCTCTCCATTCTCTATCTCTCTAATTTTCTCTTTCACTCTCTCTCTCTCTAGTTCGCTCTCTCTCATTCTCTCTCTCTCATTTTCTCTCTCTCTCGTTCTCTCATTCTTTCTCTGTCTCTCATTCTATCTCATTCTCTCTCATTCTCTCTCATTCCCTCTCATTCTCTCTCATTGTCTCTCAATCTCTCTCTCATTCCGTCTCTCATTCCATCTCTCATTCCCTCTCTCATTCCCGCTCTCTTTTCCTCTCTTTCTCTCATTTCCTCTCTTTCTCTCATTACCTCTCTTTCTCTCATTCTCTCTCTTTCTCTCATTCTCTCTCTCTCTCTCATTCTCTCTCTCTCATTCTCTCTCTCTCTCTCTCATTCTCTCTCTCACATTCTCTCTCTGTCTCTCATTCTGTCTCTCTCATTCTCTCTCTATCACCATCTCTCTCTCATTCTCATTCTTTATCATTCTCTCTCTCCATTCTCTATCTCTCTAATTTTCTCTTTCACTCTCTCTCTCTCTAGTTCGCTCCCTCTCATTCTCTCTCTCATTTTCTCTCTCTCTCATTCTCTCATTCTTTCTCTGTCTCTCATTCTATCTCATTCTCTCTCATTCCCTCTCATTCTCTCTCATTGTCTCTCAATCTCTCTCTCATTCCCTCTCTCATTCCCTCTCTCACTCCCTCTCTCATTCTCTCTCTCTCTCATTCTCTCTCTTTCTCTCATCCTTGCTCATTCTCATTCCCTCGCTCTCTCTCATTCTCTCTCACTCATTCTCTCTCTCTCATTCTCCCTTTCTGCCTTTCTCTCTCTTAATCTCTCTGTCATTCCCTCTGTCATTCCCTCTCTCATTCCGTCTCTCTCATTTCTCTCTCTCTCATTCTCGCTCATTATCGTTCCCTCTTTCTTTCTCATTCTCTCTCTCCCTCTCATTCTCTCTCTCTCTCTCTCATTCTCTCTCTCTCTCTCATTCTCTCTCTCTCCTTCTCTCTCTCTCCCATTCTCTCTCTCTCACATTCTCTCTCTCTCCCATTCTGTCTCTCTCCCATTTTCTCTCTCATTTTCCCTCTCACTCTCTCTCTCATTCTCTCTCTCTCATATTCTCTCCCTCTATCTCCCATTCTCTCTCTATCACTCTCCATCTTGCATTCACATTCTCTCTCATTCTCTCTCTCTCTCATTCTCTCTCTCTCATTCTCTCTCTCATTCTCCCTCTCATTCTCTCTTTCTCTCACAATCTCATTCTCTCTCACTCTCATTCTCATTCTCTCTCAATCTCCTTCTCATTCTCTCGCTCTCTCTCTTTCTCATTCTCTCTCTCCACTCTCTCAAATTCTCTCTCTCTCTCTCTCTCACTCTCAATCTCTCTGTCACTCTCTCATTCTCTCTCTCATTATCTCTCTCTCTCTCATTCTATCTCTCTCCCATTCTCTATCCCATTCTCTCTCCCATTCTCTCTCCCATTCTGTCTCCTGTTCTCTCTCCCATTCTCTCTCCCATTCTCTCTCCCATTCTGTCTCCTGTTCTCTCTCCCATTCTCTCTCCCATTCTCTCTACCATTTTCTCTCTCATTCTCTCTCTCATATTCTCTCCCTCTATCTCCCATTCTCTCTCTCAATCTCCATCTCTCATTCCCAATCTCTCTCATTCTCTGTCTCTCATTCTCTCCCTCTGTCTTTCTCTACATCATTCTCCCTCTCATTCTCTCTTTCTTTCACAATCTAATTCTCTCTCTCTCATTCACATTCTCTCATTCTCTGTCTTTCTCTCTCTCATTCTCTCCTCTCTCTCAAATTCTCTCTCTCTCATTCTCTCAATCTCTCTCTCACTCTCTCATTCTCTCTCGCACTCATTCTCATTCTCTCACACTCTCTCATCCTCATTCTCTTGCTCTCATTCACATTCTCTCATTCTCTCTCTCATTCTCTCTCTCTCATTCTCTCAATCTCTCTCTCAGTCTCTCATTCTCTCTTGCCCTCTTTCCCATTCTCACTCCCTCATTCTCACTCTCTCATTCTCACTCTCTCATTCTCACTCTCTTATTCTCACTCAATCTATTGCTCAATCTCTCTCTCATTCCCTCTCTCATTCCCTCTCTCATTCCCTCTCTCACTCTCTCTCACATTCTCTCTCTCTCTCATTCTCTCTCTTTCTCTCATCCTCGCTCATTCTCATTCCCTCGCTCTCTCTCATTCTCTCTCTCACCCATTCCTCCCTCTCATTCTCTCTCTCTCCCATTCTCTCTCTTATTCTCTCTCTCATTCCCTCTCTCATTCTGTCTCTCATTCTGTCTCTCATTCCGTCTCTCATTCCGTCTCTCATTCCTTCTCTCATTCCCCCTCTCATTCCCTCTCTCATTCCCTCTCTCATTCCCGCTCTCATTTCCTCTCTTTCTCTCATTTCCTCTCTTTCTCTCATTATCTCTCTTTCTCTCATTCTCTCTCTTTCTCTCATTATCTCTCTCTCATTCTCTCTCTCTCATTCTCTCTCTCTCTCTCATTCTCTCTTTCTCATTCTCTCTCTGTCTCTCATTCTCTGTCTCTCATTCTCTCTCTCTCACCATCTCTCTCTCATTCCCATTCTTTCTCATTCTCTCTCTCCATTCTCTATCTCTCTAATTTTCTCTTTCACTCTCTCTCTCTAGTTCGCTCCCTCTCATTCTCTCTCTCTCATTTTCTCTTTCTCTCGTTCTCTCATTCTTTCTCTCTCTCTCATTCTATCTCATTCTCTCTCATTCCTTCACATTCTCTCTCATTCTTTCTCAATCTCTCTCATTCCCTCTCATTCTCGTTCATTCTCACTCATTCTCGCTCATTCTCTCTCATTCTCACTTATTCTCATTCCCTCTCTCTCTCTCATTCTCTCTATCTCTCATTCTCTCTCTCTCTCTCATTCTCTCCTCTCACTCATTCGCTCAATCTCTCTCCCACTCTCTCATTCTCACTCTCTCATTCTCACTCTCATTCTCACTCTCTCATTCTCAGTATCTCTAACTCTCACTCCCTCTCTCATTCTCTCTCCCTCATTCACTCTCTTTCTCTCATTCTCGCTCATTAACATTCCCTCTCTCTTTCTCATTCTCTCTCTTTTTCCCTCTCTCTCATTCTCTCTCTCTCTCATTCTCTCTCTCTCATTCTCTCCCTCTCTCGCTCACTCTCTCCTCACTATCAAATTCTCTCTCTCTCATTCTCTGAATCTCTCTCTCACAATCTCAATCTCTCTCACTCTCATTCTCATTCTCTCTCACTCTCATTCGCATTCTCTCACTGTCTCTGTTTCTCATTCTCTCTCTCCTCTCTCTCAATTTCTCTCTCTCATTCAATCAATCTCTCTCTCACTCAATCAATCTCTCTCTCACTCTCTCATTCGCTCTCTCTCTCATTCTCTCTCTCTCCCATTCACTCTCCCATTCTCTCTCCCATTCTCTCTCCCATTGTCTCTCCCATTCGCTGTCCCATTCTCTCTCCCATTTTTTCTCCCATTCTCTCTCCCTTTCTCTCTCTCATTCTCTCTCTCATTCTCTCTCTCTCATATTCTCTCCCTCTGTCTCCCATTCTCTCTCCCATTCTCTCTCCCATTCTTTCTCCCATTCTCTCTCCCATTCTCTCTCTCATTCTCTCTCTCATTCTCTCTCTCTCATATTCTCTCCCTCTGTCTCCCATTCTCTCTCTCACTCTCCATCTCTCATTCCCAATCTCTCTCATTCTCTGCTCTCTCATTCTCTCTCTCTCTCTCTCATTCTCTCTCTAACTCATTCCCTCTCTCATTCTCCCTCTCATTCTCTCCTTCTCTCACAATCTCATTCTCTCTCACTCTCATTCTCATTCTCTCTCACTCTCCTTCTGATTCTCTCGCTCCCTCTCTTTCTCATTCTCTCTCTCCTCTCTCTCAAATTCTCTCTCTCTCTCACTCTCTCAATCTCTCTATCAATCTCTCATTCTCTCTCTCATTCCCTCCCTCTCTCTCATTCTATCTCTCTCCCATTCTCTCTCCCATTCTCTCTCCCATTCTCTCTCCCATTCTGTCTCCCGTTCTCTCTCCCATTCTCTCTCCCGTTCTCTCTACCATTTTCTCTCTCATTCTCTCTCTCATATTCTCTCCTTCTATCTCCCATTCTCTCTCTCACTCTCCATCTCTCATTCCCAATCTCTCTCATTCTCTCTGTTTCTCATTCTCTCCCTCTGCCTTTCTCTACATCATTCTCCCTCTCATTCTCTCTTACTCTCACAATCTCATTCTCTCTCACTCTCATTCTCATTCTCTCTCACACACATTCTCATTCTCTTGCTCTCTCTCTCATTCTCATTCTCTCTCTCTCATTCACATTCTCTCATTCTCTCTCTCTCTCATTCTCTCCCTCTCTCTCCTTCTCTCCTCTCTCTCAAATTCATTCCCTCTCTCATTCTCTCAATCTCTCTCTCACTCTGTCTAGCTCTCATTCTCATTCTGTCTCTCTCATTCACAGTCTCTCATTCTCTCTCTCTCATTCTCTCTCCCATTCTCCCTCTCATTCTCTCTTTCTCTCACAATTTCATTCTCTCTCACTCTCGTTCTCTCTCACTCACATTCTCATTCTCTCGCTCTCTCTCATTCTCACTCTCTCTCATTCACATTCTCTCATTCTCTCTCTCTCTCATTCTCTCTCTCTCTCTCACTCTCTGCTCTCTCTCAAATTCTCTCTCTCTCATTCTCTCAATCTCTCTCTCACTTTCTCATTCTCTCTCGCTCTCATTCTCATTCTCTCTCACTCTCCTTCTCATTCTCTCTCACTCACATTCTCATTCACTCGCTCTCTCTCTCATTCTCATTCTCTCTCTCTCTCATTCACATTCTCTGATTCTCTGTCTTTCTCTCTCTCATTCTCTCCTCTCTCTCAAATTCTCTCTCTCTCATTCTCTCAATCTCTCTCTCTGTCTCTCACTCTCATTCTCATCCTCTCACACTCTCTCATTCTCATTCTCTTGCTCTCTTACTCATCCTCATTCTCTTGCTCTGATTCACATTCTCTCATTCTCTCTCTCATTCTCTCTCTCTCATTCTCTCAATCTCTCACTCTCTCATTCTCACTCTCTCATTCTCACTCTCTCATTCTCTATCTCTTATTCTCACTCAATCTATTTCTCAATCTCTCCCTCATTCCCTCTCTCATTCCCTCTCTCATTCCCTCTCTCATTCCCTCTCTCACTCCCTCTCTCATTCTCTCTCTCTCTCATTCTCTCTCTTTCTCTCATCCTCGCTCATTCTCATTCCCTCACTCTCTCTCATTCTCTCTCTCACTCATTCTCTCTCTCTCATTCTCTCTCTCTCCATTTCTCTCTCTTATTCTCTCTCTCATTCCATTTCTCATTCCGTCTCTCATTCCATCTCTCATTCCGTCTCTCATTCCGTCTCTCATTCCCTCTCTCATTCCCGCTCTCATTCCGTCTCTCATTCCATCTCTCATTCCCTCTCTCATTGCAGCTCTCATTTCCTCTCTTTCTCTCATTTCCTCTCTTTCCCTCATTACCCTTCTTTCTCTCATTCTCTCTCTTTCTCTCATTATCTCTCTCTCTCTCATTCTCTCTCTCTCATTCTCTCTCTCTCTCTCTTATTCTCTCTCTCTCATTCTCTCTCTGTCTCTCATTCTCTCTCTCTCATTCTCTCTCTATCACCATCTCTCTCTCATTCTCATTCTTTCTCATTCTCTCTCTCCATTCTCTATCTCTCTAATTTTCTCTTTCACTCTCTCTCTCTAATTCGCTCTCTCTCATTCTCTCTCTCTCATTTTCTCTCTCTCTCGTTCTCTCATTCTTTCTCTGTCTCTCATTCTATCTCATTCTCTCTCATTCCCTCTCATTCTCTCTCATTGTCTCTCAATCTCTCTCTCATTCCCTCTCTCATTCCCTCTCTCATTCCCTCTCTCATTCCCTCCCTCATTCTCTCTCTCTCTCATTCTCTCTCTTTCTCTCATCCTTGCTCATTCTCATTCCCTCGCTCTCTCTCATTCTCTCTCTCATTCATTCTCTCTCTCTCATTCTCCCTTTCTCCCATTCTCTCTCTTAATCTCACTGTCATTCCCTCTCTCATTCCGTCTCTCATTCCGTCTCTCATTCCGTCTCTCATTCCGTCTCTCATTCCCTCTCTCATTTCCTCTCTAATTCCCTCTCTCATTCCCGCTCTCATTTCCTCTCTTTCTCTCATTTCCTCTCTTTCTCTCATTATCTATCTCTCTCTCATTCTCTCTCTTTCTCTCATTATCACTCTCTCTCTTTCTCTCTCTCTCTCATTCTCTCTCTCTCATTCTCTCTCTCATTGTCTCTCGCCATCTCTCTCTCATTCTCATTCTTTCTCATTCTCTCTCTCTCCATTCTCGATCTCTGTCATTTTCTCTTTCGCTCTCTCTCTCTAGTTCGCTCTCTCTCATTCTCTCTCTCTCATTCTTTCATTCTTTCTCTCTATCTCATTCTATCTCATTCTCTCTCATTCTCTCATTCCCTCTCATTCTCTCTCATTCCCTTTCATTCTCGCTCATTCTCTCTCATTCTCTCTCATTCTCACTCATTCTCATTCCCCCTCTCTCTCTCATTCTCTCTATCTCTCATTCTCTCTCTCTCATTCTCTCTCTCTCTCATTCTCTCCTCTCACTCATTCTCTCAATCTCTCTCCCACTCTTTCATTCTCGCACTCTCATTCTCACTCTCAGTCTCACTCTCTCATTCTCAGTCTCTCTAACTCTCATTCCCTCTCTCATTCTCTCTCTCTCATTCGCTCTCTTTCTCTCACTCTCGCTCATTATCATTCCCTTTCTCTTTCTCATTCTCTCTCTCTCATTCTCTCTCTCTCTCATTCTCTCTCTCTCCCATTCTCTCACTCTCTCCCATTCTCTCTCTCTCCCATTCTCTCTCTCTCCCATTTTCTCTCTCATTTTCTCTCACACTCTCTCTCTCATTCTCTCTCTCATATTCTCTCCCTCTATCTCCCATTCTCCATCTCTCACTCTCCATCTTGCATTCCCATTCTCTCTCCTTCTCTCTCTCATTCTCTCTCTCTCATTCTCTTTCTTTCTCCCTCTCATTCTCTCTTTCTTCACAATCTCATTCCCTCTCACTCTCATTCTCATTCTCTCTCACTCTCCTTCGCATTCTCTCACACTCTCTCTTTCTCATTCTCTCTCTCCTCTCTCTCAAATTCTCTCTCTCTCACTCTTTCAATCTCTCTATCCTCTCTCATTCTCTCTCTCTCTCATTCTCTCTTTCTCTCATTCTATCTCTCTCCCATTCTCTCTCCCATCATTCTCCCATACTCTCTCCCATTCTCTATCCCATTCTCTCTCCCATTCTCTCTACCATTTTCTCTCTCATTCTCTCTCTCATGTTCTCTCCCTCTATCTGCCATTCTCTCTCTCACTCTCCATCTCTCATTCCCAATTCTCTCTCTCTCAATCTCATTCTCTCTCTCTCATTCTCTCCATCATTCTCCCTGTCATTCTCTCTTTCTCTCACAATCTCATTCTCCCTCACTCTCATTCTCATTCTCTCTCACTCACATTCTCATTCTCTTGCTCTCTCTCTCATTCTCATTCTCTCTCTCATTCACATTCTCTCATTCTCTCTCTCTCTCATTCTCTCTCTCTTTCATTCTCTCCTCTCTCTAAAATTCTCTCTCGCTCTCATTCTCTCTCACTCTCATTCTCATTCTCTCGCTCTCTCTCTCATTCTTATTCTCTCTCATTCAGATTCTCTCATTCTCTCTCTCTCTCATTCTCTCATCTCTCTCAAATTCTCTCAATCATTCTCTCAATCTCTCTCTCTCACTCTCTCATTCTCTCTTGCTCTCTTTCTCTCTCTCTCATTCTCTCTCTCATTCTCACTCTCTCTCTATCTCACTCTCTCTCATTCTCACTCTCTCTCATGCTCGCTCTCTCATTCTCACTCATTCTCACTCTCTCATTCCCTCTCTCATTCCCTCTCTAATTCCCTCTCTGATTCCCTCTGTCATTCCCTCTCTCATTTCCTGTCTCATTTCCTCTCTTTCTCTCATTCTCTCTCTCTCATTCTCTGTAATTCTCATTCCCTCTCTCTCTCTCTCAATCTCATTCTCTGAATCTCATTCTCTCTCAGTCTGTTATTCTCTCTGTCCATCTCTCTCTCTCATTCTCAATCCCTCTCATTACCTTTCACCATCTATCTCTCTCTTTCCCTCTCATTCTCTCTGTCTCTCTCTCTCATTCTCTCTCATTCTTATTTTCTCTCCCTCTCATTCTGTCGATCTCTCTGATTCTCTCTGATTCTCTCTCTCATTCTCTCTCTCTCATTCTCTCTCTCTCTCTCATTCTCTCTCTCTCATTGTCTCCCTCATTCACTCGCTCATTCTCTCTCTCATTCTCTCTCTCATTCTCTCCCTCTATCTCCCATTTTCTCTCTCTCGCTCTCCATCTCTCATTCCCATTCTCTCTCCCTCTCTCTCTCTCATTCTCGCTCTCTCTCATTCTCTCTGATTCTCTCTCTCTCTCATTCTCTCTCTCATTCTCTCTATCATTCTCTCTCTCTCATTCTCTCCCTCTATCTCCCATTCTCTCTCTCTCGCTCTCCATCTCTCATTCCCATTCTCTCTCCATCTCTCTCTCTCATTCTCTCACTCTCTCATTTTCTCTCATTCTCTCTCTCTCTCATTCTCTCTCATTCTCTCTCTCTCATTCTTGCTAATTCTCATTCGCTCTCTGTCTCATTCCCTCTATCTCTCTCATTCCCTCTCTCTCACTCATTCTCTCAATCTCATTCTCTGAATCTCATTCTCTCTCAGTCTGTCATTTTGTCTGTCCATCCCTCTCTCTCATTCTCAATCCCTCTCATTCTCTCTCTCCATCTCTCTCTCTCATTCTCTCTCTTTCCCTCATTCTCATTCTCTCTCATTCTCATTCTCTCTCATTCTCTCTGTCTCTCTCTCATTCTCTCTCATTATCTCTCATTCACATTCTATCTCCCTCTCATTCTCTCTCTCTCTGATTCTCTCTCATTCTCTCTCTCAGTCTCTCTCTCTCACATTCTCATTCTATCTCTCTCTCTCATTCGCTCTCTCTCTCAATCTCGTTCTCTCCCTTTCATTCTCTCTCTCGCTTTCATTCCCTCTCATTCTCTCTCTCTCAATCTCATTCTCTCTCTCTCTCTCATTCTCATTCTCTCTCTCTCATTCTCTCTGTCTCTCCTCTTGCATTCATTTTCTCTCTCTCCCTCATTCTCTCACTATGTCATTCTCTCTCTCTCTCTCTCTCATTCTCTCCTTTCTCTCATTCTCTCAATCTCTCTCTCACTCTCTCATTCTCACTCTGTCATTCTTACTCTGTCATTCTCACTCTCATTCTCACTCTCTCATTCCCTCTCTCATTCCCTCTCTCGAACCCTCTCTCATTCGTTCTCTCATCCCCTCTCTCATTCCCTCTCTTTCTCTCATCCTCACTCATTCTCTCATTCTCGCTCATTCTCATTCCCTCTCTGTCTCATTCTCTCTCTCTCATTCTCTCTCTCATTCTCTCTTTCTCATTATTTATCTCATTCTCTCTCTCATTCTCCCTCTCTCATTCACTCCCTCTATCTCCCATTCTCTCTCTCTCGCTCTCCATGTCTCACTCCAATTCTCTCTCCATCTCTCTCTCTCTCATTCTCTCTCATTATCAATCTCTCTCTCATTGTCTCTCTCTCATTGTCTCTCTCTCATTTTCTCTCTCATTCTCTCTTTCTCATTCTCTCTCTCTCAATCTCCCTCTGTCGATTTCATTCTCTCTCTCTCTCATTCTCTCTCTCTCATTTCTCATTCTCTCTCTCATTCTCTCGCTTTCATTTTCTCTCTCTCTCATTCTCTCACTCTCTCATTCTCTTTCTCTCTCTCTCATTCTCTCCTCTCTCTCATTCTCTCAATCTCTCTCTCACTCTCTCATTCTCACTCTCTCATTCCCTCTCTCATTCCCTTTCTCATTCCCACCCTCATTTCCTCCCTCATTTCCTCTCTCATTCCCTCTCTCATTTCCTCTCTCATTTCCTCTCTTTCTCTCTCTCTCTCTCATTCTCTGTCATTCTCATTCCCTCTCTCTTTCTCTCTCTCTCATTCTCTCTATCTCCCATTCACTCTCTCTGTCTCATTCTGTCTCTCATTCTCTCTCACTCATTCTCTCTCTCTCATTCTCTCTCTCATTCTCTCTCTTTCTTTCATTCTCTCTCATTTTCTCTCTCTCATTTTGTCAATCTCATTCTCTGTATCTCATTCTCCCTCACTCTGTCATTCTATCTGTCCATCTCTCTCTCTCATTCCCAATCCCTCTCATTTTCTCTCTCCATCTCTCATTCTCTCTCTTTCCCTCATTCTCATTCTCTCTCCTTCTCATTCTCTCCTTCATTATCTCTTATTCTCTCTGTCTCTCTCTCCCATTCTCTCTCCCATTTTTTCTCCCATTCTCTCTCCCTTTCTCTCTCTCATTCTCTCTCTCATTCTCTCTCTCTCATATTCTCTCCCTCTGTCTCCCATTCTCTCTCCCATTCTCTCTCCCATTCTTTCTCCCATTCTCTCTCCCATTCTCTCTCTCCTTCTCTCTCTCATTCTCTCTCTCTCATATTCTCTCCCTCTGTCTCCCATTCTCTCTCTCACTCTCCATCTCTCATTCCCAATCTCTCTCATTCTCTGCTCTCTCATTCTCTCTCTCTCTCTCATTCTCTCTCTAACTCATTCCCTCTCTCATTCTCCCTCTCATTCTCTCCTTCTCTCACAATCTCATTCTCTCTCACTCTCATTCTCATTCTCTCTCACTCTCATTCTCATTCTCTCGCTCTCTCTCTTTCTCATTCTCTCTCTCCTCTCTCTCAAATTCTCTCTCTCTATCACTATCTCATTCTCTCTCTCATTCCCTCCCTCTCTCTCATTCTATCTCTCTCCCATTCTCTCTCCCATTCTCTCTCCCATTCTCTCTCCCTTTCTCTCTCCCATTCTCTCTCCCTTTCTCTCTCCCATTCTCTCTCCCATTCTGTCTCCCATTCTGTCTCCCGTTCTCTCTCCCATTCTCTCTCCCGTTCTCTCTACCATTTTCTCTCTCATTCTCTCTCTCATATTTTCTCCCTCTCTCACCCTCCATCTCTCATTCCCAATCTCTCTCATTCTCTCTGTTTCTCATTCTCTCCCTCTGCCTTTCTCTACATCATTCTCCCTCTCATTCTCTCTTTCTCTCACAATCTCATTCTCTCTCACTCTCATTCTCATTCTCTCTCACACACATTCTCATTCTCTTGCTCTCTCTCTCATTCTCATTCTCTCTCTCTCATTCACATTCTCTCATTCTCTCTCTCTCATTCTCTCTCTCTCACTCTCTCCTCTCTCTCAAATTCTCTCTCTCTCATTCTCTCAATCTCTCTCTCTCTCACTCTCATTCTCATTCTCTCACACTCTCTCATTCTTATTCTCTCGCTCTCTTACTCATCCTCATTCTCTTGCTCTGATTCACATTCTCTCATTCTCTCTCTCATTCTCTCTCTCTCATTCTCTCAATCTCTCTCACTCTCTCATTGTCTCTTTCCCTCTTTCCCATTCTCACTCTCTCATTCTCTCTCTCTTATTCTCACTCAATCTATTTCTCAATCTCTCTCTCATTCCCTCTCTCATTCCCTCTCTCACTCCCTCTCTCATTCTCTCTCTCTCTCATTCTCTCTCTTTCTCTCATCCTCGCTCATTCTCATTCCCTCGCTCTCTCTCATTCTCTCTCTCACTCATTCTCTCTCTCTCATTCTCTCTCTCTCCAATTCTCTCTCTTATTCTCTCTCTCATTCCGTCTCTCATTCCGTCTCTCATTCCCTCTCTCATTCCCGCTCTCATTCCGTCTCTCATTCCATCTCTCATTCCCTCTCTCATTCCCGCTCTCATTTCCCCTCTTTCTCTCATTTCCTCTCTTTCTCTCATTACCTCTCTTTCTCTCATTCTCTCTCTTTCTCTCATTATCTCTCTCTCTCATTCTCTCTCTCTCATTCTCTCTCTCTCTCTCTCTCATTCTCTCTCTCTCATTCCCTCTCTGTCTCTCATTCTCTCTCTCTTTTTCTCTCTCTATCACCATGTCTCTCTCATTCTCATTCTTTCTCATTCTCTCTCTCCATTCTCTATCTCTCTAATTTTCTCTTTCACTCTCTCTCTCTCTAGTTCGCTCTCTCTCATTCTCTCTTTCACTCATTTTCTCTCTCTCTCGTTCTCTCATTCTTTCTCTGTCTCTCATTCTATCTCATTCTCTCTCATTCCCTCTCATTCTCTCTCATTGTCTCTCAATCTCTCTCTCATTCCCTCTCCCATTCCCTCTCTCATTCCCTCTCTCATTCCCTCTCTCATTCTCTCTCTCTCTCATTCTCTCTCTTTCTCTCATCCTTGCTCATTCTCATTCCCTCGCTCTCTCTCATTCTCTCTCACTCATTCTCTCTCTCTCATTCTCCCTTTCTCCCATTCTCTCTCTTAATCTCTCTGTCATTCCCTCTCTCATTCCGTCTCTCATTCCATCTCTCATTCCGTCTCTCATTCCGTCTCTCATTCCGTATCCCATTCCCTCTCTCATTTCCTCTCTCATTCCCTCTCTCATTCCCGCTCTCATTTCCTCTCTTTCTCTCATTTCCTCTCTTTCTCTCATTATCACTCTCTCTCAGTCTCTCTCTCTCTCTCATTCTCTCTCTCGCTCATTCTCTCTCTCTCTCATTCTCTCTCTCATTCTCTCTCTCTCGCCATCTCTCTCTCATTCTCATTCTTTCTCATTCTCTCTCCATTCTCGATCTCTGTCATTTTCTCTTTCGCTCTCTCTCTAGTTCGCTCTCTCTCATTCTCTCTCTCTCATTCTCTCATTCTTTCCCTCTCTCTCATTCTATCTCATTCTCTCTCATTCTCGCTCATTCCCTCTCATTCTCACTCATTCTCATCCCCCCTCTCTCTCTCTCATTCTCTCTATCTCTCATTCTCTCTCTCTCTCATTCTCTCTCTCTCTCATTCTCTCCTCTCACTCATTCTCTCAATCTCTCTCCCACTCTTTCATTCTCACACTCTCATTCTCACTCTCAGTCTCACTCTCTCATTCTCAGTCTCTCTAACTCTTACTCCCTCTCTCATTCTCTCTCTCATTCGCTCTCTTTCTCTCATTCTCGCTCATTATCATTCCCTCTCTCTTTCTCATTTTCTCTCTCTCATTCTCTGCCTCTCTCATTCTCTCTCTCTCCCATTCTCTCACTCTCTCCCATTCTCTCTCTCTCCCATTCTCTCTCCCATTTTCTCTCTCATTTGCTCTCACACTCTCTCTCTCATTCTCTCTCTCATATTCTCTCCCTCTATCTCCCATTCTCTCTCTCTCACTCTCCATCTTGCATTCCCATTGTCTCTCCTTCTCTTTCTCTCTCTCATTCTCTCTCTCTCATTCTCTTTCTTTCTCCCTCTCATTCTCTCTTTCTTCACAATCTCATTCCCTCTCACTCTCATTCTCATTCTCTCTCACTCTCCTTCTCATTCTCTCGCTCTCTCTCTTTCTGATTCTCTCTCTCCTCTCTCTCAAATTCTCTCTCTCTCACTCTTTCAATCTCTCTATCACTCTCTCATTCTCTCTCTCTCTCATTCTCTCTTTCTCTCATTCTATCTCTCTCCTATTCTCTCTCCCATCATTCTCCCATACTCTCTCCCATTCTCTATCCCATTCTCTCTCCCATTCTCTCTACCATTTTCTCTCTCATTCTCTCTCTCATGTTCCCTCCCTCTATCTGCCATTCTCTCTCTCACTCTCCATTTCTCATTCCCAATTCTCTCTCTCTCAATCTCATTCTCTCTCTCTCATTCTCTCCATCATTCTCCCTCTCATTCTCTCTTTCTCTCACCATCTCATTCTCTCTCACTCTCATTCTCATTCTCTCTCACTCACATTCTCATTCTCTTGCTCTCTCTCTCATTCTCATTCTCTCTCTCATTCACATTCTCTCATTCTCTCTCTCTCTCATTCTCTCTCTCTTTCATTCTCTCCTCTCTCTTAAATTCTCTCTCGCTCTCATTCTCTCTCACTCACATTCTCATTCTCTCGCTCTCTCTCATTCTCACTCTCTCATTCACATTCTCTCATTCTCTCTCTCTCTCTCATTCTCTCTCTCTCTCTCTCTCTCTCTCTCCTCTCTCCTCTCTCTCAAATTCTCTCTCTCTCATTCTCTCAATCTCTCTCTCACTCTCTCATTCTCTCTCGCTCTCATTCTCATTCTCTCTCACTCTCCTTCTCATTCTCTCTCACTCACATTCTCATTCACTCGCTCTCTCTCTCATTCTCATTCTCTCTCTCTCTCATTCACATTCTCTCATTCTCTGTCTTTCTCTCTCTCATTCTCTCCTCTCTCTCAAATTCTCTCTCTCTCATTCTCTCAATCTCTCTCTCTCTCTCTCACTCTCATTCTCATTCTCTCACACTCTCTCATTCTCATTCTCTTGCTCTCTTACTCATCCTCATTCTCTTGCTCTGATTCACATTCTCTCATTCTCTCTCTCATTCTCTCTCTCTCATTCTCTCAATCTCTCTCTCACTCTCTCATTCTCCCTTTCCCTCTTTCCCATTTTCACTCTCTCATTCTCTCTCTCTTATTCTCACTCAATCTATTTCTCAATTTCTCTCTCATTCCCTCTCTCATTCCCACTCTCATTCTCTCTCTCATTCCCTCTCTCATTCCCTCTCTCACTCCCTCTCTCATTCTCTCTCTCTCTCATTCTCTCTCTTTCTCTCATCCTCGCTCATTCTCATTCCCTCGCTCTCTCTCATTCTCTCTCTCACTCATTCTCTCTCTCTCATTCTCTCTCTCTCCATTCCATCTCTCCTATTCTCTCTCTCATTCCATCTCTCATTCCGTGTCTCATTCCATCTCTCATTCCGTCTCTCATTCCGTCTCTCATTCCCTCTCTCATTCCCGCTCTCATTCCGACTCTCATTCCATCTCTCATTCCCTCTCTCATTCCCGCTCTCATTTCCTCTCTTTCTCTCATTTCCTCTCTTTCTCTCATTACCTCTCTTTCTCTCATTCTCTCTCTTTCTCTCATTATCTCTCTCTCTCTCATTCTCTCTCTCTCTCATTCTCTCTCTCATTCTCTCTCTCTCGCCATCTCTCTCTCATTCTCATTCTTTCTCATTCTCTCTCTCCATTCTCGATCTCTGTCATTTTCTCTTTCGCTCTCTCTCTCTAGTTCGCTCTCTCTCATTCTCTCTCTCTCATTCTTTCATTCTTTCTCTCTATCTCATTCTATCTCATTCTCTCTCATTCTCTCTCATTCCCTCTCATTCTCTCTCATTCCCTTTCATTCTCGCTCATTCTCGCTCATTCTCTCTCATTCTCACTCATTCTCATTCCCACTCTCTCTCTCTCATTTTCTCTATCTCTCATTCTCTCTCTCTCTCATTCTCTCCTCTCACTCATTCTCTCAATCTCTCTCCCACTCTTTCATTCTCACACTCTCATTCTCACTCTCAGTCTCACTCTCTCATTCTCAGTCTCTCTAACTCATTCCCTCTCTCATTCTCCCTCTCATTCTCTCCTTCTCTCACAATCTCATTCTTTCTCACTCTCATTCTCATTCTCTCTCACTCTCATTCTCATTCTCTCGCTCTCACTCTTTCTCATTCTCTCTCTCCTCTCTCTCAAATTCTCTCTCTCTCTCACTCTCTCAATCTCTCTATCACTCTCTCATTCTCTCTCTCATTCCCTCCCTCTCTCTCATTCTATCTCTCTCCCATTCTCTCTCCCATTCTCTCTCCCATTCTCTCTCCCTTTCTCTCTCCCATTCTCTCTCCCTTTCTCTCTCCCATTCTCTCTCCCATTCTGTCTCCCATTCTGTCTCCCGTTCTCTCTCCCATTCTCTCTCCCGTTCTCTCTACCATTTTCTCTCTCATTCTCTCTCTCATATTTTCTCCCTCTATCTCCCATTCTCTCTCTCACCCTCCATCTCTCATTCCCAATCTCTCTCATTCTCTCTGTTTCTCATTCTCTCCCTCTGCCTTTCTCTACATCATTCTCCCTCTCATTCTCTCTTTCTCTCACAATCTCATTCTCTCTCACTCTCATTCTCATTCTCTCTCACACACATTCTCATTCTCTTGCTCTCTCTCTCATTCTCATTCTCTCTCTCTCATTCACATTCTCTCATTCTCTCTCTCTCATTCTCTCTCTCTCACTCTCTCTCCTCTCTCTCAAATTCTCTCTCTCTCATTCTCTCAATCTCTCTCTCTCTCACTCTCATTCTCATTCTCTCACACTCTCTCATTCTTATTCTCTCGCTCTCTTACTCATCCTCATTCTCTTGCTCTGATTCACATTCTCTCATTCTCTCTCTCATTCTCTCTCTCTCATTCTCTCAATCTCTCTCTCACTCTCTCATTCTCTCTTTCCCTCTTTCCCATTCTCACTCTCTCATTCTCTCTCTCTTATTCTCACTCAATCTATTTCTCAATCTCTCTCTCATTCCCTCTCTCATTCCCTCTCTCACTCCCTCTCTCATTCTCTCTCTCTCTCATTCTCTCTCTTTCTCTCATCCTCACTCATTCTCATTCCCTCGCTCTCTCTCATTCTCTCTCTCACTCATTCTCTCTCTCTCATTCTCTCTCTCTCCAATTCTCTCTCTTATTCTCTCTCGCATTCCGTCTCTCATTCCGTCTCTCATTCTGTCTCTCATTCCGTCTCTCATTCCCTCTCTCATTCCCGCTCTCATTCCGTCTCTCATTCCATCTCTCATTCCCTCTCTCATTCCCGCTCTCATTTCCTCTCTTTCTCTCATTTCCTCTCTTTCTCTCATTACCTCTCTTTCTCTCATTCTCTCTCTTTCTCTCATTATCTCTCTCTCTCATTCTCTCTCTCTCATTCTCTCTCTCTCATTCTCTCTCTCATTCTCTCTCTTTCTTTCATTCTCTCTCATTTTCTCTCTCTCATTTTGTCAATCTCATTCTCTGTATCTCATTCTCCCTCACTCTGTCATTCTATCTGTCCATCTCTCTCTCTCATTCCCAATCCCTCTCATTTTCTCTCTCCATCTCTCATTCTCTCTCTTTCCCTCATTCTCATTCTCTCTCCTTCTCATTCTCTCTTTCATTATCTCTTATTCTCTCTGTCTCTCTCTCCCATTCTCTCTCCCATTTTTTCTCCCATTCTCTCTCCCTTTCTCTCTCTCATTCTCTCTCCCATTCTCTCTCTCTCATATTCTCTCCCTCTGTCTCCCATTCTCTCTCCCATTCTCTCTCCCATTCTCTCTCCCATTCTCTCTCGCATTCTCTCTCTCATTCTCTCTCTCATATTCTCTCCCTCTGTCTCCCATTCTCTCTCTCACTCTCCATCTCTCATTCCCAATCTCTCTCATTCTCTGCTCTCTCATTCTCTCTCTCTCTCTCATTCTCTCTCTAACTCATTCCCTCTCTCATTCTCCCTCTCATTCTCTCCTTCTCTCACAATCTCATTCTTTCTCACTCTCATTCTCATTCTCTCTCATTCTCCTTCTCATTCTCTCGCTCTCCTCTTTCTCATTCTCTCTCTCCTCTCTCTCAAATTCTCTCTCTCTCTCACTCTCTCAATCTCTCTATCACTCTCTCATTCTCTCTCTCATTCCCTCCCTCTCTCTCATTCCATCTCTCTCCCATTCTCTCTCCCTTTCTCTCTCCCATTCTCTCTTCCATTCTCTCTCCCATTCTGTCTCCCGTTCTCTCTCCCATTCTCTCTCCCGTTCTCTCTACCATTTTCTCTCTCATTCTCTCTCTCATATTCTCTCCCTCTATCTCCCATTCTCTCTCTCACTCTCCATCTCTCATTCCCAATCTCTCTCATTCTCTGTTTCTCATTCTCTCCCTCTGTCTTTCTCTACATCGTTCTCCCTCTCATTCTCTCTTTCTCTCACAATCTCATTCTCTCTCACTCTCATTCTCATTCTCTCTCACACACATTCTCATTCTCTTGCTCTCTCTCTCATTCTCATTCTCTCTCTCTCATTCACATTCTCTCATTCTCTCTCTCTCATTCTCTCTCTCTCATTCTCTCAATCTCTCTTTCTCTCTCTCTCACTCTCATTCTCATTCTCTCATACTCTCTCATTCTCATTCTCTCGCTCTCTTACTCATCCCATTTCTCTTGCTCTGATTCACATTCTCTCATTCTCTCTCTCATTCTCTCTCTCTCATTCTCTCAATCTCTCTCTCACTCTCTCATTCTCTCTTTCCCTCTTTCCCATTCTCAATCTCTCATTCTCTCTCTCTTATTCTCACTCAATCTATTTCTCAATCTCTCTCTCATTCCCTCTCTCATTTCCTCTCTCACTCCCTCTCTCATTCTCTCTCTCTCTCATTCTCTCTCTTTCTCTCAACCTCGCTCATTCTCATTCTCTCGCTCTCTCTCATTCTCTCTCTCATTCATTCTCTCTCTCATTCTCTCTCTCTCCAATTCTCTCTCTTATTCTCTCTCGCATTCCGTCTCTCATTCCGTCTCTCATTCCGTTCTCATTCCCTCTCTCATTCCCGCGCTCATTTCCTCTCTTTCTCTCATTTCCTCTCTTTCTCTCATTACCTCTCTTTCCCTCATTCTCTCTCTTTCTCTCATTATCTCTCTCTCTCTCATTCTCTCTCTCGCTCATTCTCTCTCTCTCTCATTCTCTCTCTTATTCTCTCTCTCTCGCCATCTCTCTCTCATTCTCATTCTTTCTCATTCTCTCTCTCCATTCTCGATCTCTGTCATTTTCTCTTTCGCTCTCTCTCTCTAGTTCGCTCTCTCTCATTCTCTCTCTCTCATTCTCTCATTCTTTCTCTCTCTCTCATTCTATCTCATTCTCTCTCATTCTCTCTCATTCCCTCTCATTCTCTCTCATTCCCTTTCATTCTCGCTCATTCTCACTCATTCCCTCTCATTCTCACTCATTCTCATTCCCCCTCTCTCTCTCTCATTCTCTCTATCTCTCATTCTCTCTCTCTCTCATTCTCTCTCTCTCTCTCATTCTCTCCTCTCACTCATTCTCTCAATCTCTCTCCCACTCTTTCATTCTCACACTCTCATTCTCACTCTCAGTCTCACTCTCTCATTCTCAGTCTCTCTAACTCTCACTCCCTCTCTCATTCTCTCTCTCTCATTCGCTCTCTTTCTCTCATTCTCACTCATTATCATTCCCTCTCTCTTTCTCATTCTCTCTCTCTCATTGTCTCTCTCTCTCATTCTCTCTCTCTCCCATTCTCTCACTCTCTCCCATTTCCTCTCTCTCCCATTCTCTCTCTCGCCCATTTTCTCTCTCATTTGCTCTCACACTCTCTCTCTCATTCTCTCTCTCATATTCTCTCCCTATATCTCCCATTCTCTCTCTCTCTCACTCTCCATCTTGCATTCCCATTCTCTCTCCTTCTCTCTCTCTCTCATTCTCTCTCTCTCATTCTCTTTCTTTCTCCCTCTCATTCTCTCTTTCTTCACAATCTCATTCCCTCTCACTATCATTCTCATTCTCTCTCACTCTCCTTCTCATTCTCTCGCTCTCTCTCTTTCTCATTCTCTCTCTCCTCTCTCTCATTCTCTCTCTCTCACTCTTTCAATCTCTCTATCCTCTCTCATTCTCTCTCTCTCTCATTCTCTCTTTCTCTCATTCTATCTCTCTCCCATTCTCTCTCCCATCATTCTCCCATACTCTCTCCCATTCTCTATCCCATTCTCTCTCCCATTCTCTCTACCATTTTCTCTCTCATTCTCTCTCTCATGTTCTCTCCCTCTATCTGCCATTCTCTCTCTCACTCTCCATCTCTCATTCCCAATTCTCTCTCTCTCAATCTCATTCTCTCTCTCTCATTCTCTCCATCATTCTCCCTCTCATTCTCTCTTTCTCTCACAATCTCATTCTCTCTCACTCTCATTCTCATTCTCCTTACTCACATTCTCATTCTCTTGCTCTTTCTCATTCTCATTCTCTCTCTCATTCACATTCTCTCATTCTCTCTCTCTCATTCTCTCTCTCTTTCATTCTCTCCTCTCTCTAAAATTCTCTCTCGCTCTCATTCTCTCTCACTCTCATTCTCATTCTCTCGCTCTCTCTCTCATTCTCATTCTCTCTCATTCAGATTCTCTCATTCTCTCTCTCTCATTCTCTCCTCTCTCTCAAATTCTCTCAATCGTTCTCTCAATCTATCACTCTCTCATTCTCTCTTGCTCTCTTTCTCTCTCTCATTCTCTCTCTCATTCTCACTCTCTCTCTATCTCACTCTCTCTCAGTCTCACTCTCTCTCATGCTCGCTCTCTCATTCTCACTCATTCTCACTCTCTCATTCCCTCTCTCATTCCCTCTCTAATTCCCTCTCTGTTTCCCTCTGAAATTCCCTCTCTCATTTCCTGTCTCATTTCCTCTCTTTGTCTCATTCTCTCTCTCTCATTCTCTGTAATTCTCATTCCCTCTCTCTCTCTCTCAATCTCATTCTCTGAATCTCATTCTCTCTCAGTCTGTTATTCTCTCTGTCCATCTCTCTCTCTCATTCTCAATCCCTCTCATTACCTTCCACCATCTCTCTCTCTCTCTTTCTCTCTCATTCTCTGTCTCTCTCTCTCTCATTCTCTCTCATTCTTATTTTCTCTCCCTCTCATTCTGTCGATCTCTCTGATTCTCTCTGATTCTCTCTCTCATTCTCTCTCTCTCATTCTCTCTCTCTCTCATTCTCTCTCTCTCATTCTCTCCCTCATTCACTCGCTCATTCTCTCTCTCATTCTCTCTCTCTCATTCTCTCCCTCTATCTCCCATTTTCTCTCTCTCGCTCTCCATCTCTCATTCCCATTCTCTCTCCATCTCTCTCTCTCATTCTCTCTCTCTCATTCTCTCTGATTCTCTCTCTCTCATTCTCTCTCTCATTCTCTCTATCATTCTCTCTCTCTCATTCTCTACCTCTATCTCCCATTCTCTCTCTCTCGCTCTCCATCTCTCATTCCCATTCTCTCTCCATCTCTCTCTCTCATTCTCTCACTCTCTCATTTTCTCTCATTCTCTCTCTCTCCCATTCTCTCTCATTCTCTCTCTCTCATTCTTGCTCATTCTCATTCCCTCTCTCTCTCATTCCCTCTATCTCTCTCATTCCCTCTCTCTCTCTCATTCTCTCAATCTCATTCTCTGAATCTCATTCTCTCTCAGTCTGTCATTTTGTCTGTCCATCCCTCTCTCTCATTCTCAATCCCTCTCATTCTCTCTCTCCATCTCTCTTTCTCATTCTCTCTCTTTCCCTCATTCTCATTCTCTCTCATTCTCATTCTCTCTCATTCTCTCTGTCTCTCTCTCTCATTCTGTCTCATTATCTCTCATTCACATTCTATCTCCCTCTCATTCTCTCTCTCTGATTCTCTCTCATTCTCTCTCTCAGTCTCTCTCTCTCTCACATTCTCGTTCTATCTCTCTCTCTGAATCTCTCTCTCTCTCAATCTCATTCTCTCTCTTTCTTTCTCTCTCTCGCTTTCATTCTCTCTCATTCTCTCTCTCTCAATCTCATTCTCTCTCTCTCATTCTCATTCTCTCTCTCTCATTCTCTCTCTCTCTCCTCTTGCATTCATTTTCTCTCTCTCCCTCATTCTCTCATTGTGTCATTCTCTCTCTCTCTCTTTCTCTCTCTCTCTCATTCTCTCCTTTCTCTCATTCTCTCAATCTCTCTCTTCACTCTCTCATTCTCACTCTGTCATTCTTACTCTGTCATTCTCACTCTCATTCTCACTCTCTCATTCCCTCTCTCATTCCCTCTCTCGAACCCTCTCTCATTCGTTCTCTCATTCCCTCTCTCATTCCCTCTCTTTCTCTCATCCTCACTCATTCTCTCATTCTCGCTCATTCTCATTCCCTCTCTGTCTCATTCTCTCTCTCTCATTCTCTCTCTCATTCTCTCTCTCTCATTATCTCTCTCATTCTCTCTCTCATTCTCCCTCTCTCATTCTCTCCCTCTATCTCCCATTCTCTTTCTCTCGCTCTCCATGTCTCACTCCAATTCTCTCTCCATCTCTCTCTCTCTCATTCTCTCTCATTATCAATCTCTCTCTCTCATTGTCTCTCTCTCTCATTGTCTCGCTCTCATTGTCTCTCTCATTCTCTCTTTCTCATTCTCTCTCTCTCGATCTCTCTCTGTCGATTTCATTCTCTCTCTCTCTCATTCTCTCTCTCTCTCTCTCATTTCTCATTCTCTCTCTCATTCTCTCGCTTTCATTTTCTCTCTCTCTCATTCTCTCACTCTCTCATTCTCTTTCTCTCTCTCTCATTCTCTCCTCTCTCTCATTCTCTCAATCTCTCTCTCACTCTCTCATTCTCACTCTCTCATTCCCTCTCTCATTCCCTTTCTCATTCCCACCCTCATTTCCTCCCTCATTTCCTCTCTCATTCCCTCTCTCTCTCATTCCCTCTCTCATTTCCTCTCTCATTTCCTCTCTTTCTCTCTCTCTCTCTCATTCTCTGTCATTCTCGTTCCCTCTCTCTTTCTCTCTCTCTCATTCTCTCTATCTCCCATTCACTCTCTCTGTCTCATTCTGTCTCTCATTCTCTCTCACTCATTCTCTCTCTCTCATTCTCTCTCTCATTCTCTCTCTTTCTTTCATTCTCTCTCATTTTCTCTCTCTCATTTTGTCAATCTCATTCTCTGCATCTCATTCTCCCTCACTCTGTCATTCTATCTGTCCATCTCTCTCTCTCATTCCCAATCCCTCTCATTTTCTCTCTCCATCTCTCATTCTCTCTCTTTCCCTCATTCTCATTCTCTCTCCTTCTCATTCTCTCTTTCATTATCTCTTATTCTCTCTGTCTCTCTCTCCCATTCTCTCTCCCATTTTTTCTCCCATTCTCTCTCCCTTTCTCTCTCTCATTCTCTCTCTCATTCTCTCTCTCTCATATTCTCTCCCTCTGTCTCCCATTCTCTCTCCCATTCTCTCTCCCATTCTTTCTCCCATTCTCTCTCCCATTCTCTCTCTCATTCTCTCTCTCATTCTCTCTCTCTCACATTCTCTCCCTCTGTCTCCCTTTCTCTCTCTCACTCTCCATCTCTCATTCCCAATCTCTCTCATTCTCTGCTCTCTCATTCCCTCTCTCTCTCTCATTCTCTCTCTAACTCATTCCCTCTCTCATTCTCCCTCTCATTCTCTCCTTCTCTCACAATCTCATTCTCTCTCACTCTCATTCTCATTCTCTCTCATTCTCCTTCTCATTCTCTCGCTCTCCTCTTTCTCATTCTCTCTCTCCTCTCTCTCAAATTCTCTCTCTCTCTCACTCTCTCAATCTCTCTATCACTCTCTCATTCTCTCTCTCATTCCCTCCCTCTCTCTCATTCTATCTCTCTCCCATTCTCTCTCCCATTCTCTCTCCCTTTCTCTCTCCCATTCTCTCTCCCATTCTCTCTCCCATTCTGTCTCCCGTTCTCTCTCCCATTCTCTCTCCCGTTCTCTCTACCATTTTCTCTCTCATTCTCTCTCTCATATTCTCTCCCTCTATCTCCCATTCTCTCTCTCACTCTCCATCTCTCATTCCCAATCTCTCTCATTCTCTCTGTTTCTCATTCTCTCCCTCTGTCTTTCTCTGCATCATTCTCCCTCTCATTCTCTCTTTCTCTCACAATCTCATTCTCTCTCACTCTCATTCTCATTCTCTCTCACACACATTCTCATTCTCTTGCTCTCTCATTCTCATTCTCTCTCTCTCATTCACATTCTCTCATTCTCTCTCTCTCTCTCATTCTCTCCCTTTCTCTCCTTCTCTCCTCTCTCTCAAATTCTTTCCCTCTCTCATTCTCTCAATCTCTCTCTCACTCTGTCTAGCTCTCATTCTCATTCTCTCTCTCTCATTCACATTCTCTCATTCTCTCTCTCTCATTCTCTCTCTCATTCTCCCTCTCATTCTCTCTTTCTCTCACAATCTCATTCTCTCTCACTCTCATTCTCTCTCACTCTCGTTCTCTCTTTCTCACATTCTCATTCTCTCGCTCTTTCTCATTCTCACTCTCTCTCTCTCATTCACATTCTCTCATTCTCTCTCTCTCTCATTCTCTCTCTCTCTCACTCTCTCCTCTCTCTCAAATTCTCTCTCTCTCATTCTCTCAATCTCTCTCTCACTCTCTCATTCTCTCTCGCTCTCATTTTCATTCTCTCTCACTCTCCTTCTCATTCTCTCTCACTCACATTCTCATTCACTCGCTCTCTCTCTCATTCTCATTCTCTCTCTCGCATTCACATTCTCTCATTCTCTGTCTTTCTCTCTCTCATTCTCTCCTCTCTCTCAAATTCTCTCTCTCTCATTCTCTCAATCTCTCTCTCTCTCACTCTCATTCTCATTCTCTCACACTCTCTCATTCTCATTCTCTCGCTCTCTTACTCATCCTCATTCTCTTGCTCTGATTCACATTCTCTCATTCTCTCTCTCATTCTCTCTCTCTCATTCTCTCAATCTTTCTCTCACTCTCTCATTCTCTCTTTCCCTCTTTCCCATTCTCACTCTCTCATTCTCTCTCTCTTATTCTCACTCAATCTATTTCTCAATCTCTCTCTCATTCCCTCTCTCATTCCTTTTCTCATTCCCTCTCTCATTCCCTCTCTCACTCCCTCTCTCATTCTCTCTCTCTCTCATTCTCTCTCTTTCTCTCATCCTCGCTCATTCTCATTCCCTCGCTCTCTCTCATTCTCTCTCTCACTCATTCTCTCTCTCTCTCATTCTCTCTCTCTCCAATTCTCTCTCTTATTCTCTCTCTCATTCCATCTCGCATTCCGTCTCTCATTCCGTCTCTCATTCCGTCTCTCATTCCGTCTCTCATTCCCTCTCTCATTCCGTCTCTCATTCCGACTCTCATTCCATCTCTCATTCCCTCTCTCATTCCCGCTCTCATTTCCTCTCTTTCTCTCATTTCCTCTCTTTCTCTCATTACCTCTCTTTCTCTCATTCTCTCTCTTTCTCTCATTATCTCTCTCTCTCTCATTCTCTCTCTCTCATTCTCTCTCTCTCATTCTCTCTCTGTCTCTCATTCTCTCTCTCTCATTCTCTCTCTATCACCATCTCTCTCTCATTCTCATTCTTTCTCATTCTCTCTCTCCATTCTCTATTTCTCTAATTTTCTCTTTCACTCTCTCTCTCTCTCTCTAGTTCGCTCTCTCTCATTCTCTCCCTCTCATTTTCTCTCTCTCTCGTTCTCTCATTCTTTCTCTGTCTCTCATTCTATCTCATTCTCTCTCATTCCCTCTCATTCTCTCTCATTGTCTCTCAATCTCTCTCTCATTCCCTCTCTCATTCTCTCTCTCTCTCATTCTCTCTCTTTCTCTCACCCTTGCTCATTTTCATTCCCTCGCTCTCTCTCATTCTCTCTCTCACTCATTCTCTCTCTCTCATTCTCCCTTTCTCCCATTCTCTCTCTTAATCTCTCTGTCATTCCCTCTCTCATTCCGTCTCTCATTCCATCTCTCATTCCGTCTCTCATTCCGTCTCTCATTCCGTCTCTCATTCCCTCTCTGATTTCCTCTCTCATTCCCTCTCTCATTCCCGCTCTCATTTCCTCTCTTTCTCTCATTTCCTCTCTTTCTCTCATTATCTCTCTTTCTCTCATTCTCTCTCTTTCTCTCATTATCACTCTCTTTCATTCTCTCTCTCTCTCTCTCATTCTCTCTCTCGCTCATTCGCTCTCTGTCTCATTCTCTCTCTCATTCTCTCTCTCTCGCCATCTCTCTCTCATTCTCATTCTTTCTCATTCTCTCTCTCCATTCTCGATCTCTGTCATTTTCTCTTTTGCTCTCTCTCTCTAGTTCGCTCTCTCATTCTCTTTCTCTCATTCTCTCATTCTTTCTCTCTCTCTCATTCTATCTCATTCACTCTCTCTCTGATTCTCTCTCATTCTCTCTCTCTCTCTCACTTTCTCATTCTATCTCTCACATTCTCAATTTCTCACTCTCAATCTCAATCTCTCTCTCTCATTCTCACTCTCTCTCTCTCATTCTCTCACTCTCTCATTCTCTTTCATTCTCTCTCTCTTTCTCTCAATCCCATTCTCTCTCTCCCTCATTCTCATTCTCTCTCTCTCATTCTCTCTCTCTCTCATTCTCTCACTTTCATTTTCTCTCTCTCTCATTCTCTCAATGTCTCTCTCACTCTCTCATTCTCACTCTCTCATTCTTACTCTGTCATTCTCACTTTCATTCTCACTCTCTCATTCCCGCTCTCATTCCCTCTCTCTCATTCTCTCTCCCTCTCATTTTCTCTCCCTCTCATATTCTATCTCTCTCATTTTCTCTCATTTATTCTCTTACTCTCATTCTTGCTCATTCTCGCTCATTCTCTCTCACTCTCGTTCATTCTTTCTCATTCTCGTTCATTCTCTCTCATTCTCGTTCATTCTCTCTCATTCTTGCTCATTCTCATTGCCTCTCTCTCTCTCATTCCCTCTCTCTCTCATTCTCTCTCTCTCTCATTCCCTCTCTCTCATTCTCTCTCGCTCTCATTCTCTCTCTCTCTCATTCTCTCTCTCATGCTCTCTCTCATTCTCTCTCTCTCTCATTCTCTCCCTCTATGTCCCATTCTCTCTCTCTCGCTCTCCATCTCTCATTCCCATTCTCTCTCCATCTCTCTCTCTCATTCTCTGTCTCTCATTCTCTCTCATTCTTTCTCTTTCTCTCATTCTTTCTCTTTCTTTCATTCTCGCTCATCCTTGCTCATATTCATTCATTCTCTCTCATTCTCGTTCATTCTCTCTCATTCGTGCTCATTCTCATTCCCTCTCTCTCATTCATTCCCTCTCTCTCTCTCATTCCCACTCTCTCTCTCATTCTCTCTCTATCTCTCATTCTCTCTCTCTCATTCTCTCTCTCCCATTCTCTCTCTCTCTCATTCTCTCTCATTCTCTATCTCTCATTCTGTCCCTCTCTCTCCCATTCTCTCTCTCTCGTTCTGCATCTCTCATTCCCTCTCTCTCCCTCATTCTCCTTCATTCTCTCTCTTTCTCTCATTCTCTCTCATTCTCGCATTCTCTCTCTCTCATATTCTCTCTCCCTCTCTCATTGTCACTCTTTCATTTTCACTCACGCTCATTGTCTCTCTCGCTCATTGTCTCTCTCGCTCATTCACTCTCTCTCTCATTTTCTCTCATTCTCTCTCTCTCTCTCTCATTCTCTCTCATTCCCTCTCTTTCTCTCATTCTCTCTCTTTCTTGCATTCTCTCTCTCTCATATTCTCTCTCTCTCATTCTCAATCCATCTCATTCTCTCTCTCCATCTCTCATTCTCTCTCTTTCCCTCATTCTCATTCTCTCTCATTCTCTCTCTCATTCTCTCTCTCTCTCAATCTCTCCCTCTATCTCCCATTCTCTCTCTCTCGCTCTCCATCTCTCATTCCCATTCTCTCTCCATCTCTCTCTCTCCCATTCTCTCTCTCTCATTCTCTCTCATTTCCTCTCTCTCATTCTCTCTCTCTCTCATTCTCTCTCTTTCTCTCATTCTCCATTTCTCATATTCTCTCTCTCTCTCTCTCTCTCTCATTCTCTCAATCTTATTTTCTGAATCTCCCACTCTTGCCATTCTCTCTGTCCATATCTCTCTCTCATTCTGAATCCCTCTCATTTCTCTCTCCATCTCTCTCTCTCTCATTCTCTGTCTTTCCCTCATTCTCATTATCTCTCATTCTCATTCTCTCTCTCATTCTCTCTCTCCCATTCTCTCTCTCTCTCATTCTCTCTCTCTCTCATTCTCTCTCTCTCATTCTGTCCCTCTATCTCCCATTCTCTCTCTCTCATTCTGCATCTCTCATTCCCTCTCTCTCTCTCATTCTCCTTCATTCTTTCTCTTTCTCTCATTCTCGCATTCTCTCTCTCTCATATTCTCTCTCCCTCTCTCATTGTCACTCTCTCATTGTCACTCACGCTCATTGTCTCTCTCGCTCATTGTCTCTCTCGCTCTTTCTCTCTCTCTCTCTCATTTTCTCTCATTCTCTCTCTCTCTCACATTCTCTCTCATTCTCTCTCACTCTCTCATTCTCTCTCTCTCTCATTCTCTCTCTTTCTCTCATTCTCTCTTTCTTATATTCTCTCTCTCTCTCATTCTCTCAATCTCATTCTCTGAATCTCATTCTCTCCCACTCTGTCATTCTCTCTGTCCATCTCTCTCTCTCTCATTCTCAATCCCTCTCATTCTCTCTCCATCTCTCTCTCTCTAATTCTCTGTTTTTCCCTCATTCTCATTCTCTCTCATTCTCATTCTCTCTCTCATTCTCTCTGTCTCTCTCTCTCATTCTTTCTCATTCTCATTTTCACTCCCTCTCATTCTCTCTCTCTGATTCTATCTCTCATTCTCTCTCTCTCATTATCTCTCTCATTTTCTCTCTCATTCTCTCTCTCATTCTCTCTCATTCTCATATTCTCTCCCTCTCTTTCTCTCTCTCTCTCTCTGATTCTCTCTCTCATTCCCTCTCTCTCATTCCCTCTCTCTCTTTCCGTCTCTCTCATTCCATCTCTCTCATTCTCTCTCCCTCCCATTTTCTCTCCCTCCCATTTTCTCTCTCTCTCATTTTCTCTCTCTCGCATTTCTCTCATTCTTTCTCTTTCTCCCATTCTTTCTCTTTCTTTCATTCTCGCTCATCCTTGCTCATATTCATTCATTCTCTCTCATTCTCGTTCATTCTCTCTCATTCGTGCTCGTTCTCATTCCATCTCTCTCTCTCTCATTCACTCTCTCTCTCTCATTCCCACTCTCTCTCTCATTCTCTCTCTATCTCTCATTCTCTCTCTCTCATTCTCTCTCTCCCATTCTCTCTCTCTCGTACTGCATCTCTCATTCCCTCTCTCTCCCTCATTCTCCTTCATTCTCTCTCTTTCTCTCATTCTCTCTCATTCTCGCATTCTCTCTCTCTCATATTCTCTCTCCCTCTCTCATTGTCACTCTTTCATTTTCACTCACGCTCATTGTCTCTCTCGCTCATTGTCTCTCTCGCTCATTCACTCTCTCTCTCATTTTCTCTCATTCTCTCTCTCTCTATCTCATTCTCTCTCATTCCCTCTCTTTCTCTCATTCTCTCTCTCTCTCATATTCTCTCTCTCTCTCATTCTCTCAGTCTCATTGTCTGAATCTCATTCTCTCTCACTCTGTCATTCTGTCTGTCCATCTCTCTCTCTCATTCTCAATCCATCTCATTCTCTCTCTCCATCTCTCATTCTCTCTCTTTCCCTCATTCTCATTCTCTCTCATTCTCTCTCTCTCATTCTCTCTCTCTCTCAATCTCTCCCTCTATCTCCCATTCTCTCTCTCTCGCTCTCCATCTCTCATTCCCATTCTCTCTCCATCTCTCTCTCTCCCATTCTCTCTCTCTCATTCTCTCTCATTTCCTCTCTCTCATTCTCTCTCTCTCTCATTCTCTCTCTTTCTCTCATTCTCCCTTTCTCATATTCTCTCTCTCTCTCTCATTCTCTCAATCTTATTTTCTGAATCTCCTTCTCTCCCACTCTTGCCATTCTCTCTGTCCATATCTCTCTCTCATTCTGAATCCCTCTCATTTCTCTCTCCATCTCTCTCTCTCTCATTCTCTGTCTTTCCCTCATTCTCATTATCTCTCATTCTCATTCTCTCTCTCATTCTCTCTGTCTCTCTCTCTCATTCTCTCTCATTCTCATTTTCTGTCCCTCTCATTCTCTCTCTCTGATTCTATCTGTCATTCTCTCTCTCATTCTCTCTCTCTCATTTTCTCTCTCATTCTCTCTCTCATTCTCTCTCATTCTCATTTTCCCTCCCTCTCATTCTCTCTCTCTCTGATTCTCTCTGATTCTCTCTCTCATTCCCTCTCTCTCATTGCCTCTCTGTCATTCCGTCTCTCTCATTCCCTCTCTCTCATTCTCTCTTCCTCTCCTTTTCTCTCGCTCTCATTTTCTCTCCCTCTCATTTTCTCTACATCTCATTTTCTCTCTCTCTCATTTTCTCTCTCTCTCATTTCTCTCATTCTTTCTCTTTCTCTCATTCTTTCTCTTTCTCTCATTCTCGCTCATTCTCGTTCATTCTCTCTCATTCCCGTTCATTCTCTCCCATTCGTGCTCATTCTCATTCCCCCTCTCTCTCTCTCATTCCCTCTCTCTCTCTCTCATTCCCTCTCTCTCTCTCATTCTTTCTCTCTCTCATTCTCTCTCTCCCATTCTCTCTCTCTCATTCTCTCTCTCCCATTCTCTCTCTCTCTCATTCTCTCTCTCTCTCTCATTCTCTCTCTCTCTCTCTCATTCTGTCCCTCTATCTCCCATTCTCTCTCTCTCATTCTCCCTCTCTCATTCTCTTCCATTCTCTCTCTTTCTCTCATTCTCTCTCATTCTGTCATTCTCTCTCTCTCATATTCTCTCTCCCTCTCTCATTGTCACTCTCTCATTGTCACTCACGCTCATTGTCTCTCCCTCCCATTCCCTCTCTCACTCATTCACTCTCTCTCATTTTCTCTCATTCTCTCTCTCTCTCATTCTCTCTCATTCTCTCTCTTTCTCTCATTCTCTCTCTTGCATTCTCTCTCACTCATATTCTCTCTCTCTCTCATTCTCTCAATCTCATTCTCTGAATCTCATTCTCTCCCACTCTGTCATTCTCTCTGTCCATGTCTCTCTCTCATTCTCAATCCCTCTCATTCTCTCTCTCTATCTCTCTCTCTCTCATTCTCTGTCTTTCCCTCATTCTCATTTTCTCTCATTCTCATTCTCTCTCATTCTCTCTCTCATTCTCTCTCTCTCTCAATCTCTCCCTCTATCTCCCATTCTCTCTCTCTCGCTCTCCATCTCTCATTCCCATTCTCTCTCCATCTCTCTCTCTCCCATTCTCTCTCTCTCATTCTCTCTCATTTCCTCTCTCTCATTCTCTCTCTCTCTCATTCTCTCTCTTTCTCTCATTCTCCATTTCTCATATTCTCTCTCTCTCTCTCTCTCATTCTCTCAATCTTATTTTCTGAATCTCCCACTCTTGCCATTCTCTCTGTCCATATCTCTCTCTCATTCTGAATCCCTCTCATTTCTCTCTCCATCTCTCTCTCTCTCATTCTCTGTCTTTCCCTCATTCTCATTATCTCTCATTCTCATTCTCTCTCTCATTCTCTCTCTCCCATTCTCTCTCTCTCTCATTCTCTCTCTCTCTCATTCTCTCTCTCTCATTCTGTCCCTCTATCTCCCATTCTCTCTCTCTCATTCTGCATCTCTCATTCCCTCTCTCTCTCTCATTCTCCTTCATTCTTTCTCTTTCTCTCATTCTCGCATTCTCTCTCTCTCATATTCTCTCTCCCTCTCACATTGTCACTCTCTCATTGTCACTCACGCTCATTGTCTCTCTCGCTCATTGTCTCTCTCGCTCTTTCTCTCTCTCTCTCTCATTTTCTCTCATTCTCTCTCTCTCTCACATTCTCTCTCATTCTCTCTCACTCTCTCATTCTCTCTCTCTCTCATTCTCTCTCTTTCTCTCATTCTCTCTTTCTTATATTCTCTCTCTCTCTCATTCTCTCAATCTCATTCTCTGAATCTCATTCTCTCCCACTCTGTCATTCTCTCTGTCCATCTCTCTCTCTCTCATTCTCAATCCCTCTCATTCTCTCTCCATCTCTCTCTCTCTAATTCTCTGTTTTTCCCTCATTCTCATTCTCTCTCATTCTCATTCTCTCTCTCATTCTCTCTGTCTCTCTCTCTCATTCTTTCTCATTCTCTCTCATTCTCATTTTCACTCCCTCTCATTCTCTCTCTCTGATTCTATCTCTCATTCTCTCTCTCTCATTATCTCTCTCATTTTCTCTCTCATTCTCTCTCTCATTCTCTCTCATTCTCATATTCTCTCCCTCTCTTTCTCTCTCTCTCTCTCTGATTCTCTCTCTCATTCCCTCTCTCTCATTCCCTCTCAATCCTTCCCTCTCTCTCATTCCCTCTCTCTCTTTCCGTCTCTCTCATTCCATCTCTCTCATTCTCTCTCCCTCCCATTTTCTCTCCCTCCCATTTTCTCTCTCTCTCATTTTCTCTCTCTCTCATTTCTCTCATTCTTTCTCTTTCTCCCATTCTTTCTCTTTCTTTCATTCTCGCTCATCCTTGCTCATATTCATTCATTCTCTCTCATTCTCGTTCATTCTCTCTCATTCGTGCTCGTTCTCATTCCATCTCTCTCTCTCTCATTCACTCTCTCTCTCTCATTCCCACTCTCTCTCTCATTCTCTCTCTATCTCTCATTCTCTCTCTCTCATTCTCTCTCTCCCATTCTCTCTCTCTCGTACTGCATCTCTCATTCCCTCTCTCTCCCTCATTCTCCTTCATTCTCTCTCTTTCTCTCATTCTCTCTCATTCTCGCATTCTCTCTCTCTCATATTCTCTCTCCCTCTCTCATTGTCACTCTTTCATTTTCACTCACGCTCATTGTCTCTCTCGCTCATTGTCTCTCTCGCTCATT
Organism: Isurus oxyrinchus; assembly: GCA_026770705.1. NCBI lineage: Eukaryota > Metazoa > Chordata > Chondrichthyes > Lamniformes > Lamnidae > Isurus > Isurus oxyrinchus. Next base: position 62,279,079 of record JANJGN010000011.1, on the reverse strand, counting down.
CACTCTCTCTCTCATTTTCTCTCATTCTCTCTCTCTCTATCTCATTCTCTCTCATTCCCTCTCTTTCTCTCATTCTCTCTCTCTCTCATATTCTCTCTCTCTCTCATTCTCTCAGTCTCATTGTCTGAATCTCATTCTCTCTCACTCTGTCATTCTGTCTGTCCATCTCTCTCTCTCATTCTCAATCCATCTCATTCTCTCTCTCCATCTCTCATTCTCTCTCTTTCCCTCATTCTCATTCTCTCTCATTCTCTCTCTCTCATTCTCTCTCTCTCTCAATCTCTCCCTCTATCTCCCATTCTCTCTCTCTCGCTCTCCATCTCTCATTCCCATTCTCTCTCCATCTCTCTCTCTCCCATTCTCTCTCTCTCATTCTCTCTCATTTCCTCTCTCTCATTCTCTCTCTCTCTCATTCTCTCTCTTTCTCTCATTCTCCCTTTCTCATATTCTCTCTCTCTCTCTCATTCTCTCAATCTTATTTTCTGAATCTCCTTCTCTCCCACTCTTGCCATTCTCTCTGTCCATATCTCTCTCTCATTCTGAATCCCTCTCATTTCTCTCTCCATCTCTCTCTCTCTCATTCTCTGTCTTTCCCTCATTCTCATTATCTCTCATTCTCATTCTCTCTCTCATTCTCTCTGTCTCTCTCTCTCATTCTCTCTCATTCTCATTTTCTGTCCCTCTCATTCTCTCTCTCTGATTCTATCTGTCATTCTCTCTCTCATTCTCTCTCTCTCATTTTCTCTCTCATTCTCTCTCTCATTCTCTCTCATTCTCATTTTCCCTCCCTCTCATTCTCTCTCTCTCTGATTCTCTCTGATTCTCTCTCTCATTCCCTCTCTCTCATTGCCTCTCTGTCATTCCGTCTCTCTCATTCCCTCTCTCTCATTCTCTCTTCCTCTCCTTTTCTCTCGCTCTCATTTTCTCTCCCTCTCATTTTCTCTACATCTCATTTTCTCTCTCTCTCATTTTCTCTCTCTCTCATTTCTCTCATTCTTTCTCTTTCTCTCATTCTTTCTCTTTCTCTCATTCTCGCTCATTCTCGTTCATTCTCTCTCATTCCCGTTCATTCTCTCCCATTCGTGCTCATTCTCATTCCCCCTCTCTCTCTCTCATTCCCTCTCTCTCTCTCTCATTCCCTCTCTCTCTCTCATTCTTTCTCTCTCTCATTCTCTCTCTCCCATTCTCTCTCTCTCATTCTCTCTCTCCCATTCTCTCTCTCTCTCATTCTCTCTCTCTCTCTCATTCTCTCTCTCTCTCTCTCATTCTGTCCCTCTATCTCCCATTCTCTCTCTCTCATTCTCCCTCTCTCATTCTCTTCCATTCTCTCTCTTTCTCTCATTCTCTCTCATTCTGTCATTCTCTCTCTCTCATATTCTCTCTCCCTCTCTCATTGTCACTCTCTCATTGTCACTCACGCTCATTGTCTCTCCCTCCCATTCCCTCTCTCACTCATTCACTCTCTCTCATTTTCTCTCATTCTCTCTCTCTCTCATTCTCTCTCATTCTCTCTCTTTCTCTCATTCTCTCTCTTGCATTCTCTCTCACTCATATTCTCTCTCTCTCTCATTCTCTCAATCTCATTCTCTGAATCTCATTCTCTCCCACTCTGTCATTCTCTCTGTCCATGTCTCTCTCTCATTCTCAATCCCTCTCATTCTCTCTCTCTATCTCTCTCTCTCTCATTCTCTGTCTTTCCCTCATTCTCATTTTCTCTCATTCTCATTCTCTCTCTCATTCTCTCTGTCTCTCTCTCTCATTCTCTCTCATTCTCTCTCTCTCATTTTCTCTCTCATTCTCTCTCTCATTCTCTCTCTCATTCTCTCTCTCATTCTCTCTCTCATTCTCTATCTCATTCTCTCTCTCATTCTCTCTCTCATTCTCTCTCTCTCATTCTCTCCCTCTATCTCCCATTCTCTCTCTCTCTCTCCATCTCTCATTCCCTGCTCATTCTCATTCCCTCTCACTCTCATTCGCTCTCTCTCATTCTCTCTCTCATTCTCCCTCTCATTCTATCTCTCATTCTCTCTCTCAGTCTCTTTTTCTCTCTCCCATTCTCTCTCTGTCGCTCTCCATCTCTCATTCCCATTCTCTCTCCATCTCTCTCTCATTCTCTCTCTCTCTCATTCTATCTCTTTCTATCATTCTCTCTCTCATTCTCTCAATCTCATTCTCTGAAAGTCATTCTCACTCAGTCTGTCATTCACTCTGTCCATCTCTCTCTCTCACGCTCAATCCCTCTTATTCTCTCTCTCCATCTCTCTCTCTCTCATTCTCTCTCTTTCCCTCATTCTCATTCTCTCTCATTCTCATTCTCTCTCTCTCTCATTCTCTCCTCTCACTCATTCTCTCAATCTCTCTCTCACTCTCTCATTCCCTCTCTCATTCCCTCTCTCATTCCATCTCTCATTCCCTCTCTCATTCCCTCCCTCATTTTCTCCCTCAATCCCTCTCTCATTCCCTTTCTCTCTCATTCTCTCTCTCATTTCCTCTCTCATTACCTCTCTTTCTCTCATTCTCTCTCTCTCTCATTCTCTGTCATTCTCATTCCCTCTCTCTTTCTCTCTCTCATTCTCTCTCTCTCCCATTCACTCTCTCTCTCTCTCATTCTCTCTCTCACTCTCTCTCTCATTCTCTCTCTCTTTCTCTCTCTCTTTCTCTCATTCTCATTCTCTCTCTCTCTCATTCTCTCTCTCTCATTGTCTCTCTCTCTCTCTGTCATTGTCTCTCTCTCTCTCTCTCATTCTCTCTCTCATTCTCTCTCTCTCATATTCTCTCTCCTCTCATACTCTCAATCTCATTCTCTGAACCTCATTCTGTCATTATCTCTGTCCATCTCTCTCTCTCATTCTCAATCCCTCTCATTCTCTCTCTCTCTCTCTCATTCTCTCCGCTCTCTCAAATTCTCTCTCTCATTCTCTCAATCTCTCTCTCACTCTCTTATTCTCTCTTGTTCTCTTTCTCTCTCTCTCTCATTCTCTCTCTCATTCTCACTCTCTCTCATTCTCACTCTCATTCTCACTCTCTCTCCTTCTCACTCTCTCTCATTCTCTCTCTCTCATTCTCACTCTCTCATTCTCACTCAATCTCTCTCTCATTCCCTCTCTCATTCGCTCTCTCATTCCCTCTCTCATTCCCTCCCTCATTCCCTCTCTCATTCCCTCTCCCATTCCCTCTCACATTCCCTCTCACATTCCCTCTCTCATTCCCTCTGTAATTACCTCTCTCATTCCCTCACTTTCTCTCATTCTCTCTCTCTCTCTCATTCTCTGTCATTCTCATTCCTCTCTCTCTCTCATTCTCTCTCTCTTCCATTCTCTCTCTTTCTCTCTCATTCTCATTCTCTCATTCTCTCTCTCTCATTCTCTCTCTCTCATTCTCTCTCTCATTCTCTCTCTCATTCTCTCTCTCATTCTCTCTCTCATTCTCTCTCTCTTTCTCTCTCTTTTTCTCGCATTCTCTCTCTCTCTCATTCTCATTCTCTCTCTCTCATTCTCACTCTCTCATTGTCTCTCTCTCTCATTCTTTCTCTTTCTCTCATTGTCTCTCATTTTCATTCATTCTCTCTCATTCTCGCTCATTCTCATTCCCTTTCTCTCTCATTCCCTCTCTCTCTCTCATTCTCTCTCTCTTCCATTCTCTCTCTTTCTCTCTCATTCTCATTCTCTCATTCTCTCTCTCTCATTCTCTCTCTCATTCTCTCTCTCATTCTCTCTCTCATTCTCATTCTCTCATTCTCTCTCTCTCATTCTCTCCCTCATTCTCTCTCTCATTCTCTCTCTCATTCTCTCTCTCATTCTCTCTCTCTTTCTCTCTCTCTTTCTCGCATTCTCTCTCTCTCTCATTCTCATTCTCTCTCTCTCTCTCATTCTCACTCTCTCATTGTCTCTCTCTCTCATTCTTTCTCTTTCTCTCATTCTCTCTCATTTTCATTCATTCTCTCTCATTCTCGCTCATTCTCATTCCCTCTCTCTCACTCCCTCTCTCTCTCATTCTCTCTCTCTCATTCTCTCCCTCATTCTCTCTCTCATTCTCTCTCTAATTCTCTCTCTCTCATTGTCTCCCTCTATCTCCCATTCTCTCTCTCTTGCTCTCCGTCTCTCATTCCCATTCTCTCTCCATCTGTCTCTCTGATTCTCTCTCTCTCTTTCTCTCATTCTCTTTCTTTCTCTAATTCTCTCTCTCTCTCATTCTCTCAATCTCATTCACTGAATCTCATTCTCTCTCATTCTCTCTCTTTCTCTCATTCTCACTCTTTCACTCATTCTCTCTCTTTCTCTTGTTCTATCTCTTTCTCTCATTCTCTCAATCTCATTCACTGAATCTTATTCTCTCTCATTCACTCATTCTCCTTCTTTCTCTCATTCTCTCTCTTTCTCTTTTTTCTCTCTCCCATTCTCTCAATCTCATTCTCTGAATCTCATTCTCTCTCACTCTGTCATTTTTTCTGTCCATCTGTCACTCTCATTCTCAATCCCTCTCATTCTCTCTCCCCATCTCTCTCTCTCTCATTCTCATTCTCCCTCATTCTCATTCTCTCTCATTCTCATTTTCTCTCATTCTCTCTCTCATTCTCTCTCCTTCTCATTCTATATACCTCTCATTCTCTCTCTCTCTGATTCTCTTGTGATTCTCTCTCTCATTCTCTCTCTTTCCCTCATTCTCATTCCTGCTCATTGTCATCTCTCTCTCATTCTCTCTCTCATTCTCGCACTCATTCTCTCTCTCTCACACATTCTCATTCTATCTCTCTCACATTCTCATTCTATCTGTCTTTCATATTCTCAAACTCTCTCTCACATTCTCAATCTCTCTCACATTCTCAGTCTCTCCCTCTCATTCTCATTCTCTCTCTCTCATTCTCATTCTCTCTCTCTCAATCTCATTCTCTCTCACATTCTCATTCTCTCTCTGTCTCTCTCTCTCTCATTCTCTCTCTCTCTCTCATTCTCTCTCTCTCTCATTCTCTCTCTCGCATTCTCTCTCTCTCATTCTCTCCCTCTGTCTCCCATTCTCTGTCTCGCTCTCCATGTCTCACTCCAATTCTCTCTCCATCTCTCTCTCTCATTCTCTCTCTCTATCTCATTCTCTCTCTCATTCTCTCTCTCTCTCATTCTCTCTCTCTCATTATCTGTCTCCATCTCTCTCTCATTCTCATTCCATCTTATTCTTTCTCTCCATCTCTTTCTCATTCTCATTCCCTCTCATTCTCTCTCTCAAACTCTGTCTCATTCTCCTCCTCTCTTTCTTTCTCATTCTCTCTCTCTCCATCTCTCTCTCATTTTCATTCTATCTCCCTCTCATTCTCTCTCCCTCTCTGATTCTCTTTCTCATTCTTTCTCACTCTCTCACATTCTCATTTTATCTCTCTCTCTCAATCTCATTCTCTCTCTCTCATTCTCTCTCTCTCTCATTCTCTCGCTTTCATTCTCTCTCTCTCTCATTCTCTCTCTCACCTTTTTTTCTCTCTCTCTCTAATTCTGTCCTCTCTCTTATTCTCTCAATCTCTCTCTCACTCTCTCATTCTCACTCTCTCACTCTCACTCTCATCTCACTCTCTCACTCTCACTCTCATTCTAACACTCTCATTCTCACTCTCTCTATCTCTCTCACTACCACTCTCATTTCCGCTCTCATTTCCGCTTTCATTCCCTGTCTCATTCCCTCTCTGATTCGCTCTCTCATTCCCTCTCTCATTCTCTCTCTTTCTCCCATACTCACTCATATTCTCATTCTTGCTATTTCTCTCATTCTCGCTATTTCTCTCATTCTCGCTCATTCTCATTCTCTCTCTCTTGCTCATTCTCTCTCTCTCTCCCTCTCTCATTCTCTCCCTCTATCTCCGATTCTCTCTCTCTCATTCTCATTCTCTCTCTCTCTCTCATTCTCTCGCTTTCATTTTCTCTCTCTCTCATTCTCTCACTCTCTTATTCTCTCTCTCTCTCTCTCATTCTCTCCTCTCACTCATTCTCTCAATCTCTCTCTCACTCTCTCATTCTCACTCTCTCATTCCCTCTCTCATTCCCTCCCTCATTTCCTCCCTCATTCCCTCTCTCATTCCCTCTCTCTCTCATTCCCTCTCTCATTTCCTCTCTCATTTCCTCTCTTTCTCTCATTCTCTCTATCTCTCATTCTCTGTCATTCTCATTCCCTCTCTCTTTCTCTCTCTCTCATTCTCCCTCTCTCTCTCATTCTCTCGCTTTCATTTTCTCTCTCTCTCATTCTCTCACTCTCTCATTCTCTCTCTCTCTCTCTCATTCTCTCCTCTCACTCATTCTCTCAATCTCTCTCTCACTCTCTCATTCTCTCTCATTCCCTCTCTCATTCCCTCTCTCATTCCCTCTCTCATTCCCTCCCTCATTTCCTCCCTTATTCCCTCTCTCATTCCCTCTCTCTCTCATTCTCTCTCTCATTTCCTCTCTCATTACCTCTCTTTCTCTCATTCTCTCTCTCTCTCATTCTCTGTCATTCTCATTCCCTCTCTCTTTCTCTCTCTCTCAGTCTCTCTCTCTCCCATTCACTCTCTCTCTCTCATTCTCTCTCTCATTCTCTCTCTCATTCTCTCTCTCTTTCTCTCTCTCTTTCTCTCATTCTCATTCTCTCTCTCTCTCATTCTCTCTCTCTCATTGTCTCTCTCTCTCTTATTCTCTCTCTCATTCTCTCTCATTCTCTCTCTCTCATTCTCATTCTCTCTCTCATTTTCTCACTTTAATTTTCTCTCTCTCATTCTCTCTCTCATTCTCTCTCTTTCTCTCATTCTCACTCTTTCTATCATTCTCTCTCTCTCATATTCTCTCTCTCTCTCCCATACTCTCAATCTCATTCTCTGAACCTCATTCTCTCTCATTCTGTCATTATCTCTGTCCATCTCTCTCTCTCATTCTCAATCCCTCTCATTCTCTCTCTCCATCTCTCTCACTCTCTCATTCTCTCTCGCTCTCATTCTCTCTCACTCTCATTCTCATTCTCTCTCTCTCTCATTCTCATTCTCTCTCGCTCATTCACATTCTCTCATTCTCTTTCTCTCATTCTCTCTCTCTCTCTCATTCTCTCCGCTCTCTCAAATTCTCTCTCTCATTCTCTCAATCTCTCTCTCACTCTCTTATTCTCTCTTGTTCTCTTTCTCTCTCTCTCTCATTCTCTCTCTCATTCTCACTCTCTCTCATTCTCACTCTCATTCTCACTCTCTCTCCTTCTCACTCTCTCTCATTCTCTCTCTCTCATTCTCACTCTCTCATTCTCACTCAATCTCTCTCTCATTCCCTCTCTCATTCGCTCTCTCATTCCCTCTCTCATTCCCTCCCTCATTCCCTCTCTCATTCCCTCTCCCATTCCCTCTCACATTCCCTCTCACATTCCCTCTCTCATTTCCTCTGTAATTACGTCTCTCATTCCCTCTCTTTCTCTCATTCTCTCTCTCTCTCTCATTCACTGTCATTCTCATTCCCCCCTCTCTCTCTCTCATTCTCTCTCTCTTCCATTCTCTCTCTTTCTCTCTCATTCTAATTCTCTCATTCTCTCTCTCTCATTCTCTCTCTCATTCTCTCTCTCATTCTCTCTCTCATTCTCTCTCTCATTCTCTCTCTCTTTCTCTCTCTCTTTCTCGCATTCTCTGTCTCTCATTCTCATTCTCTCTCTCTCATTCTCACTCTCTCATTGTCTCTCTCATTCTTTCTCTTTCTCTCATTCGCTCTCATTTTCATTCATTCTCTCTCATTCTCGCTGATTCTCATTCCCTCTCTCTCTCACTCCCTCTCACTCTCTCATTCTCACTCTCTCATTCTCACTCAATCTCTGTCTCATTCCCTCTCTCATTCCCTCTCTCATTCCCTCTCTCATTCCCTCCCTCATTCGCTCTCTCATTCCCTCTCCCATTCCCTCTCACATTCCCTCTCACATTCCCTCTCTCATTTCCTCTCTAATTACCTCTCTCATTCCCTCTCTTTCTCTCATTCTCTCTCTCTCTCTCATTCTCTGTCATTCTCATTCCCCCTCTCTCTCTCTCTCATTCTCTCTCTCTTCCATTCTCTCTCTTTCTCTCTCATTCTCATTCTCTCATTCTCTCTCTCTCATTCTCTCTCTCATTCTCTCTCTCATTCTCTCTCTCTTTCTCTCTCTCTTTCTCGCATTCTCTCTCTCTCTCATTCTCATTCTCTCTCTCTCTCTCATTCTCACTCTCTCATTGTCTCTCTCTCTCATTCTTTCTCTCATTGTCTCTCATTTTCATTCATTCTCTCTCATTCTCGCTCATTCTCATTCCCTCTCTCTCTCACTCCCTCTCTCTCTCTCATTCTCTCTCTCTCAATCTCTCCCTCATTCTCTCTCTCATTCTCTCTCTCTCTCTCATTGTCTCCCTCTATCTCCCATTCTCTCTCTCTTGCTCTCCGTCTCTCATTCCCATTCTCTCTCCATCTGTCTCTCTGATTCTCTCTCTCTCTTTCTCTCATTCTCTCTCTTTCTCTCATTCTCTTTCTTTCTCTAATTCTCTCTCTCTCTCATTCTCTCAATCTCATTCACTGAATCTCATTCTCTCTCTTTCTCTCATTCTCACTCTTTCACTCATTCTCTCTCTTTCTCTTGTTCTATCTCTTTCTCTCATTCTCTCTCTCTCATTCTCTCAATCTCATTCACTGAATATTATTCTCTCTCATTCTCTCATTCTCTTTCTTTCTCTCATTCTCTCTCTTTCTCTTTTTTCTCTCTCCCATTCTCTCAATCTCATTCTCTGAATCTCATTCTCTCTCACTCTGTCATTTTTTTCTGTCCATCTGTCACTCTCATTCTCAATCCTTCTCATTCTCTCTCCCCATCTCTCTCTCATTCTCATTCTCCCTCATTCTCATTCTCTCTCATTCTCATTTTCTCTCATTCTCCCTCTCATTCTCTCTCCTTCTCATTCTATATACATCTCATTCTCTCTCTCTCTGATTCTCTCTGTGATTCTCTCTCTCATTCTCTCTCTTTCCCTCATTCTCATTCCTGCTCATTGTCATCTCTCTCTCTCATTCTCTCTCTCATTCTCACACTCATTCTCTCTCTCTCTCTCACATTCTCATTCTATCTCTCTCACATTCTAATTCGATCTCTCTCTCACATTCTCATTCTATCTGTCTTTCACATTCTCAATCTCTCTCTCACATTCTCAATCTCTCTCACATTCTCAGTCTCTCCCTCTCATTCTCATTCTCTCTCTCTCATTCTCATTCTCTCTTTCTCAATCTCATTCTCTCTCACATTCTCATTCTCTCTTTGTCTCTTTCTCTCTCATTCTCTCTCTCGCATTCTCTCTCTCTCATTCTCTCCCTCTGTCTCCCATTCTCTGTCTCGCTCTCCATGTCTCACTCCAATTCTCTCTCCATCTCTCTCTCTCATTCTCTCTCTCTATCTCATTCTCTCTCTCATTCTCTCTCTCTCTCATTCTCTCTCTCTCATTATCTGTCTCCATCTCTCTCTCATTCTCATTCCATCTTATTCTTTCTCTCCATCTCTTTCTCATTCTCATTCCCTCTCATTCTCTCTCTCAAACTCTGTCTCATTCTCCTCCTCTTTTTCATTCTCATTCTCTCTCTCTCCATCTGTCTCTCATTTTCACTCTATCTCTCTCTCATTCTCTCTCCCTCTCTGATTCTCTTTCTCATTCTTTCTCACTCTCTCACATTCTCATTCTATCTCTCTCTCTCAATCTCATTCTCTCTCTCTCATTCTCTCTCTCTCTCATTCTCTCGCTTTCATTCTCTCTCTCTCTCATTCTCTCTCTCTCACATTTATTTCTCTCTCTCTAATTCTGTCCTCTCTCTTATTCTCTCAATCTCTCTCTCACTCTCTCTTCTCACTCTCTCACTCTCACTCTCATCTCACTCTCTCACTCTCACTCTCATTCTAACACTCTCATTCTCACTCTCTCTATCTCTCTCACTCCCACTCTCATTTCCGCTCTCATTTCCACTCTCATTCCCTGTCTCATTCCCTCTCTAATTCCCTCTCTCAGTCCCTCTCTCATTCCCTCTCTCATTCCCTCTCTCATTCTCTCTCTTTCTCCCATTCTCACTCATATTCTCATTCTTGCTCATTCTCTCATTCTCGCTATTTCTCTCATTCTCGCTCATTCTCATTCTCTCTCTCTTGCTCATTCTCTCTCTCTCTCTCATTCTCTCCCTCTATCTCCCATTCTCTCTTTCTCATTCTCATTCTCTCTCTCTCTCATTCTCTCGCTTTCATTTTTCTCTCTCTCATTCTCTCAGTCTCTCATTCTCTCTCTCTCTCTCTCATTCTCCCCTCTCACTCATTCTCTCAATCTCTCTCTCACTCTCTCATTCTCACTCTCTCATTCCCTCTCTCATTCGCTCTCATTCCCTCTCTCATTCCCTCTCTCGTTCCCTCTCTCATTCCCTCCCTCATTTCCTCCCTCATTCCCTCTCTCATTCCCTCTCTCTCTCATTCCCTCTCTCATTTCCTCTCTCATTTCCACTCTTTCTCTCATTCTCTCTCTCTCATTCTCTGTCATTCTCATTCCCTCTCTCTTTCTCTCTCTCTCATTCTCTCTCTCTCTCATTCTCTCGTTTTCATTCTCTCTCTCTCTCATTCTCTTTCTCTCTCCCATTCTCTCTCTCTCATTCTCATTCTCTCTGTCTCTCATTCTCTCGCTTTCATTTTCTCTCTCTCATTCTCTCACTCTCTCATTCTCTCTCTCTCTCTCATTCTCTCCTCTCACTCATTCTCTCAATCTCTCTCTCACTCTCTCATTCTCTATCATTCCCTCTCTCATTCCCTCTTTCATTCCCTCTCTCATTCCCTCCCTCATTTCCTCCCTCATTCCCTCTCTCATTCCCTCTCTCTCTCATTCTATCTCTCTATCATTCTCCCCCTCTCCTATTCTCTCTCTCTCATTCTCTCTCTTATTCTCTCTCTGCCTTTCTCAGTTTCATTCTCTCTCTCTCATTCTCTATTATTTTCACTTTCTCTCCCTCTCATTTTCTCTTTCTCTCTCTCATTTCTCTCTCTTTCAATCTTCCATTTTCTCTCTCTCTCTTATCTCTCTTTCTCTCATTCGCTCTCTCTTTCATTCTCTCCCTCTCTCACTCTCATTCTTTCTCTCATTCTCTCTCTTCCTCTCATTTTCTCTCTCCATTCTCTTATTCTCTTTCTCACTCATTTTCTCACTCTCTCTCACTCTATCATTTTTTCTCTCTCTCTATCTCTCATTCTCTCTCATTCTCTCTTTTTCTCATTCTCCATCTCTCACATTCTCTCTCTCTCTCATTCTCTCTCTCAGTTTCTCTCTGTCCCTCTCACTCTCATTCTGTCTCTCTGTCACTCTATCACTCTCTCACTCTCTCATTCACGCACTCTCCCAATTCTCTTTCTGTCATTTTTTCTCTCTCTCTCCCATTCTCTCTCTCTCTTTTATTATCTCTCCTATTTTTTCTCTCTGTCGAATTTGCTCTCTCTCTCTCTAATTTACTCCCTCTCACTCTCTCATTTTCTGTCTCTAACTGTGTCTCATTCTCTCTTTCTCTCATTCTCTCTCTCATTCTCTCTCTCTCATTCTCCCTCTCGCATTTTCTCTCTCTCATTCTCATTCTCTCTTTCTCTCTTTCTCTCACTCTCTCATTCTCTCCCTCTCATTCTCTCTCTCTCTCCCTCATTCTCAATCTCTCTCTCATTCTCTCTCTCTTTTCTCTCTCTCTTTCATTCTCTCTCTATCTCACTCTCATTCTTTTTCTCTCATTCTCTCTCTCCTCATTCTCTCTCACCACTCTCTCATTGTCTCTCTCTCATTTTCTCTCTCTCTCACTCTCTTTTTTTTCTCTCTCTATCACTCATTCTCTCTTTCTCATTCTCTCTCTCTATCATTCTCCCCCTCTCATATGCTCTCTCTCTCTCATTCTCTCTCATTCTCTCTCTCTCATTCCCTCTCTCTCATTCTCTCTCTCATTTCTCTCTCTCTCTCTCATTCTCATTCTCTCTCTTTCTCGTTCTCTCTCTCTCTCTCTCTCATTCTCTCTCTCTCATTCTCTCTCTCCCTTTCTCATTCTCTTATTTTTTAATCTCTCCTATTTTCTTTCTCTCTCTCTCTCTCATTTTCTCTCTCTGTCTCTCATTTTCTCTCTCTCTCTCACTCATTTTCTCTCCCTCTCATTCTCTCTCTCTGATTCAATCTCTTATTCACTCTCTCTCTCTCTCTCTCTCTCATTCTCTCTCATTCTCTCTATCTCATTCCCTCTCTCTCATTCTCTCTCTCATTTCTCTCTCTCTCTCTCATTCTCATTCTCTCTCTTTCTCGTTCTCTCTCTCTCTCTCTCTCTCTCATTCTCTCTCTCTCATTCTCTCTCTCCCTTTCTCATTCTCTTATTTTTTATCTCTCCTATTTTCTTTCTCTCTCTCTCTCATTTTCTCTCTCTGTCTCTCATTTTCTCTCTCTCTCTCACTCATTTTCTCTCCCTCTCATTCTCTCCCTCTGCTTCAATCTCTTATTCACTCTCTCTCTCTCTCTCTCTCATTCTCTCTCACATTCTCTCTGTCATTCTCTCTCTCAATCTCCCTCTCATTCTCTCTCTCTCTCTACCATTCTCTCACATTCTCTCTCATTATCTCTGTCTCTCCCTCTCATTTTCTGCTTCTCTCCCTCTCATTCTCTCATTCTCTCTCTGCCTCTCTCTCTCTCACATTCCCTATCTCTCTCATTCTCCCTCTCATCCACTCTCTTATTTACTCTCTCTCAATCTCTCTCTCCCATTCTTTCTCTCTCTCTCTTTCTTTCTCACTCTCTCTTTCATTCACTCTCATTCTCTTTCATTTTCAGTCTCTCTCTCTCTGATTTTCCCTTTCTCTCTCTCATTCTCTCTCTCTCTCTCATTCTCTCTCTCTTTTTCTCTCATTCTCTCTCATTTTCACTTTCTCTACCTCTCATGCTCTCATTCTCTCTCTCTCATTCCGTCTCTCTCAATCTCTCTCTCAATCTCTCTCATTCTTTCTCTCTTTCTCATTCTCTCTCACTCTTTCTCATTCTGTCATTTTCACTCTCTCCCTCTCATTTTCTCTTTATCTCTGTCATTCTCGCACTCTCTCATTTTCTCTCTCTCTGATTCTCTATTTCTCTCATTCTCTCTCACTCATTCTTTCTCTTCTCATTCTCTCTCTCTCTCATTCTCCTATCTCTCATTCCCTCTCTCGCTCATTCTCTATCTCCTTCTTCTCATTCTCTCTCTCTCTCATTCTCTCTCGCTTTTCTCTCTCTCTTTCATTCTCTCTCCATCTCACTCTCATTCTTTCACTCTCATTCTCTCTTTCCATCTCATTTTCTCTCAACCCTCTCTCATTGTCTCTCTCTCATTTTCTCTCGCTCTCACTCTCTCATTTTTTTTCTCTCTCTCTATCACTCATTCTTTCACTCTCATTCTCTCTCTCCTTCTCATTTTCTCTCACCCCTCTCTCATTGTCTCTCTCTCATTTTCTCTCTCTCTCACTCTCTCATTTATTTCTCTCTCTCTATCACTCATTCTCTCTCTCATTCTCTCTCTCTCATTCTCCCCCTCTCATATTCTCTCTCTCTCTCTCTCTCTCATTCTCTTTCTCATTCTCTCTCTGTCTCTCTCACTTTCATTCTCTCTCTCTCATTCTCTATCATTTTCACTTTCTCTCCCTCTCATTTTCTCTTTCTCTCTCTCATTTCTCTCTCTTTCAATCTTTCATTTTCACTCTCTCTCTTTTCGCTCTTTCTCTCATTCTCTCTCTCTCTCATTCTTTCTCTCTCTCATTCTTTTTCTCTCTTTTCTCTCTCTCTTTCATTCTCTCCCTATCTCACTCTCATTCTTTCTCTCTCTCATTCTCTCTCTCTATTTTCTCTCTCTCTTTCATTGTCTCTCTATCTCACTCTCATTCTTTCCCTCTCATTCTCTCTCTCCTCATTTTCTCTCACCCCTCTCTCATTGTCTCTCTCTAATTCTCTCTCTCTCTCATTCTTTCTCTCTCATTCTCTCTCTCTCTTTTCTCTCTCTCTTTCATTCTCTCTCTATCTCACTCTCATTCTTTCTCTCTCTCATTCTCTCTTTCTCACATTCTCTCTCGCTTTTCTCTCTCTCTTTCATTCTCTCTCTATCTCACTCTCATTCTTTCTCTCTCATTCTCTCTCTCCTCATTTTCTCTCACCCCTCTCTCATTGTCTCTCTCTCATTTTCTCTCTCTCTCACTCTCATTTTTTTCTCTCTCTCTATCACTCATTCTCTTTCTCTCATTCTCTCTCTCTATCATTCTCCCCCTCTCATATTCTCTCTCTCTCTCTCATTCTCTCTCATTCTCTCTCTCTCATTCCCTCTCTCTCATTCTCTCTCTCATTTCTCTCTCTCTCTACCATTCTCATTCTCTCTCTTTCTCATTCTCTCTCTCATTCTCTCTTTTTCTCATTCTCCATCTCTCACATTCTCTCTCTCTCTCATTCTCTCTCTCAGTTTCTCTCTGTCCCTCTCACTCTCATTCTGTCTCTCTGTCACTCTATCACTCTCTCGCTCTCTCATTCACGCACTCTCCCAATTCTCTTTCTGTCATTTTTTCTCTCTCTCTCCCATTCTCTCTCTCTCTTTTATTAACTCTCCTATTTTTTCTCTCTGTCGAATTTGCTCTCTCTCTCTCTAATTTTCTCCCTCTCACTCTCTCATTTTCTGTCTCTAACTGTGTCTCATTCTCTCTTTCTCTCATTCTCTCTCTCATTCTCTCTCTCTCATTCTCTCTCTCGCATTCTCTCTCTCTCATTCTCATTCTCTCTTTCTCTCTTTCTCTCACTCTCTCATTCTCTCCCTCTCATTCTCTCTCTCTCTCTCTCATTCTCTCTCTCTCTCCCTCATTCTCAATCTCTCTCTCATTCTCTCTCTCTTTTCTCTCTCTCTTTCATTCTCTCTCTATCTCACTCTCATTCTTTTTCTCTCATTCTCTCTCTCCTCATTCTCTCTCACCCCTCTCTCATTGTCTCTCTCTCATTTTCTCTCTCTCTCACTCTCTTTTTTTTCTCTCTCTATCACTCATTCTCTCTTTCTCATTCTCTCTCTCTATCATTCTCCCCCTCTCATATTCTCTCTCTCTCATTCTCTCTCATTCTCTCTCTCTCATTCCCTCTCTCTCATTCTCTCTCTCATTTCTCTCTCTCTCTCTCATTCTCATTCTCTCTCTTTCTCATTCTCTCTCTCTCTCTCTCATTCTCTCTCTCTCATTCTCTCTCTCCCTTTCTCATTCTCTTATTTTTTTTTATCTCTCCTATTTTCTTTCTCTCTCTCTCTCATTTTCTCTCTCTGTCTCTCATTTTCTCTCTCTCATTTTCTCTCCCTCTCATTCTCTCTCTCTGATTCAATCTCTTATTCACTCTCTCTCTCTCTCATTCTCTCTCACATTCTCTCTGTCATGCTTTCTCTCAATCTCCCTCTCATTCTCTCTCTCTCTCTTTCTCTCTCTACCATTCTCTCACATTCTCTCTCATTATCTCTGTCTCTCCCTCTCATTTTCTGCTTCTCTCCCTCTCATTCTCTCATTCTCTCTCTGCCTCTCTCTCTCACATTCTCTCTCTCTCTCATTCTCCCTCTCATCCACTCTCTTATTTACTCTCTCTCTCAATCTCTCTCTCCCATTCTTTCTCTCTCTCTCTTTCTTTCTCACTCTCTCTTTTATTCACTCTCATTCTCTTTCATTTTCAGTCTCTCTCTCTCTGATTTTCTCTTTCTCTCTCTCATTCTCTCTCTCTCATTCTCTCTCTCTTTTTCTCTCATTCTCTCTCATTCTCACTTTCTCTCTCTCACATTCTCTCTAATTTTCTCTCTCTCTCCCTCTCATTTTCACTTTCGCTCCCTCTCATGCTCTCATTCTCTCTCTCTCATTCCGTCTCTCTCATTCTCTCTCTCAATCTCTCTCATTCTTTCTCTCTTTCTCATTCTCTCTCACTCTTTCTCATTCTGTCATTTTCACTCTCTCTCCCTCTCATTTTCTCTTTATCTCTGTCATTCTCGCACTCTCTCATTTTCTCTCTCTCTGATTCTCTATTTCTCTCATTCTCTCTCTCATTCTTTCTCTTCTCATTCTCTCTCTCTCTCATTCTCCTATCTCTCATTCCCTCTCTCGCTCATTCTCTCTCTCTCCTTCTTCTCATTCTCTCTCTCTCTCATTCTCTCTCGCTTTTCTCTCTCTCTTTCATTCTCTCTCCATCTCACTCTCATTCTTTCACTCTCATTCTCTCTTTCCATCTCATTTTCTCTCACCCCTCTCTCATTGTCTCTCTCTCATTTTCTCTCTCTCTCACTCTCTCATTTTTTTTCTCTCTCTCTATCACTCATTCTTTCTCTCTCATTCTCTCTCTCCCTCTCATTTTCTCTTTATCTCTTTCATTCTCGCACTCTCTCATTTTCTCTCTCTCTGATTCTCTATTTCTCTCATTCTCTCTCTCTCATTCTTTCTCTTCTCATTCTCTCTCTCTCTCATTCTCCTATCTCTCATTCCCTCTCTCGCTCATTCTCTCTCTCTCCTTCTTCTCATTCTCTCTCTCTCTCATTCTCTCTCGCTTTTCTCTCTCTCTTTCATTCTCTCTCCATCTCACTCTCATTCTTTCACTCTCATTCTCTCTTTCCATCTCATTTTCTCTCACCCCTCTCTCATTGTCTCTCTCTCATTTTCTCTCTCTCTCACTCTCTCATTTTTTTTCTCTCTCTCTATCACTCATTCTTTCACTCTCATTCTCTCTCTCCTTCTCATTTTCTCTCACCCCTCTCTCATTGTCTCTCTCATTTTCTCTCTCTCTCACTCTCTCATTTTTTTTCTCTCTCTCTATCACTCATTCTCTCTCTCTCATTCTCTCTCTCTCATTCTCCCCCTCTCATATTCTCTCTCTCTCTCTCTCTCTCATTCTCTTTCTCATTCTCTCTCTGTCTCTCTCACTTTCATTCTCTCTCTCTCATTCTCTATCATTTTCACTTTCTCTCCCTCTCATTTTCTCTTTCTCTCTCTCATTTCTCTCTCTTTCAATCTTTCATTTTCACTCTCTCTCTTTTCGCTCTTTCTCTCATTCTCTCTCTCTCTCATTCTTTCTCTCTCTCATTCTCTCTCTCTTTTCTCTCGCTCTTTCATTCTCTCTCTATCTCACTCTCATTCTTTCTCTCTCTCATTCTCTCTCTCTATTTTCTCTCTCTCTTTCATTGTCTCTCTATCTCACTCTCATTCTTTCTCTCTCATTCCCTCTCTCCTCATTTTCTCTCACCCCTCTCTCATTCTCTCTCTCTCATTTTCTCTCTCTCTCACTCTCATTTTTTCTCTCTCTCTATCACTCATTCTCTTTCTCTCATTCTCTCTCTCTATCATTCTCCCCCTCTCATATTCTCTCTCTCTCTCTCATTCTCTCTCATTCTCTCTCTCTCATTCCCTCTCTCTCATTCTCTCTCTCATTTCTCTCTCTCTCTCTCATTCTCATTCTCTCTCTTTCTCATTCTCTCTCTCTCATTCTCTCTCTCCCTTTCTCATTCTCTTATTTTTTTGTCTCTCCTATTTTCTTTCTCTCTCTCTCTCATTTTCTCTCTCTGTCTCTCATTTTCTCTCTCTCTCTCACTCATTTTCTCTCCCTCTCATTCTCTCTCTCTGATTCAATCTCTTATTCACTCTCTCTCTCTCTCATTCTCTCTCACATTCTCTCTCTCATTCTCTCTCTCATTCACTCTCTCAATCTCTCTCTCATTCTCTCTCTCTCTCTTTCTCTCTCTACCATTCTCATTCTCTTATTTTTTTGTCTCTCCTATCTTCTTTCTCTCTCTCTCTCATTTTCTCTCTCTCTCTCACTCATTTTCTCTCCCTCTCATTCTCTCTCTCTGATTCAATCTCTTATTCACTCTCTCTCTCTCTCTCATTCTCTCTCATTCTCTCCCTCTCTCTCATTCCCTCTCTCTCATTCTCTCTCTCATTTCTCTCTCTCTCTCTCATTCTCATTCTCTCTCTTTCTCATTCTCTCTCTCTCATTCTCTCTCTCCCTTTCTCATTCTCTTATTTTTTTATCTCTCCTATTTTCTTTCTCTCTCTCTCTCATTTTCTCTCTCTGTCTCTCATTTTCTCTCTCTCTCTCACTCATTTTCTCTCCCTCTCATTCTCTCTTTCTGATTCAATCTCTTATTCACTCTCTCTCTCTCTCTCTCATTCTCTCTCACATTCTCTCTCGCATTCTCTCTCTCAATCTCCCTCTCATTCTCTCTCTCTCTCTTTCTCTCTCTTTCTATCACTCATTCTTTCTCTCTCATTCTCTCTCTCCCTCTCATTTTCTCTTTATCTCTTTCATTCTCGCACTGTCTCATTTTCTCTCTCTCTGATTCTCTATTTCTCTCATTCTCTCTCTCTCATTCTTTCTCTTCTCATTCTCTCTCTCTCTCATTCTCCTATCTCTCATTCCCTCTCTCGCTCATTCTCTCTCTCTCCTTCTTCTCATTCTCTCTCTCTCATTCTCTCTCGCTTTTCTCTCTCTCTTTCATTCTCTCTCCATCTCACTCTCATTCTTTCACTCTCATTCTCTCTTTCCATCTCATTTTCTCTCACCCCTCTCTCATTGTCTCTCTCTCATTTTCTCTCTCTCATTCTCTCTCATTTTTTTTCTCTCTCTCTATCACTCATTCTTTCACTCTCATTCTCTCTCTCCTTCTCAGTTTCTCTCACCCCTCTCTCATTGTCTCTCTCTCATTTTCTCTCTGTCTCACTCTCTCATTTTTTTTCTCTCTCTCTATCACTCATTCTCTCTCTCTCATTCTCTCTCTCTCATTCTCCCCCTCTCATATTCTCTCTCTCTCTCTCTCTCTCTCATTCTCTTTCTCATTCTCTCTCTGTCTCTCTCACTTTCATTCTCTCTCTCTCATTCTCTATCATTTTCACTTTCTCTCCCTCTCATTTTCTCTTTCTCTCTCTCATTTCTCTCTCTTTCAATCTTTCATTTTCACTCTCTCTCTTTTCGCTCTTTCTCTCATTCTCTCTCTCTCTCATTCTTTCTCTCTCTCATTCTCTCTCTCTCTTTTCTCTCGCTCTTTCATTCTCTCTCTATCTCACTCTCATTCTTTCTCTCTCTCATTCTCTCTCTCTATTTTCTCTCTCTCTTTCATTGTCTCTCTATCTCACTCTCATTCTTTCTCTCTCATTCCCTCTCTCCTCATTTTCTCTCACCCCTCTCTCATTGTCTCTCTCTCATTTTCTCTCTCTCTCACTCTCATTTTTTCTCTCTCTCTATCACTCATTCTCTTTCTCTCATTCTCTCTCTCTATCATTCTCCCCCTCTCATATTCTCTCTCTCTCTCTCATTCTCTTGCTCTCATTGCCTCTCTCTCATTCTCTCTCTCATTTCTCTCTCTCTCTCTCATTCTCATTCTCTCTCTTTCTCATTCTCTCTCTCTCATTCTCTCTCTCCCTTTCTCATTCTCTTATTTTTTTGTCTCTCCTATTTTCTTTCTCTCTCTCTCTCATTTTCTCTCTCTGTCTCTCATTTTCTCTCTCTCTCTCACTCATTTTCTCTCCCTCTCATTCTCTCTCTCTGATTCAATCTCTTATTCACTCTCTCTCTCTCTCATTCTCTCTCACATTCTCTCTCTCATTCTCTCTCTCATTCACTCTCTCAATCTCTCTCTCATTCTCTCTCTCTCTCTTTCTCTCTCTACCATTCTCATTCTCTTATTTTTTTGTCTCTCCTATCTTCTTTCTCTCTCTCTCTCATTTTCTCTCCCTCTCATTCTCTCTCTCTGATTCAATCTCTTATTCACTCTCTCTCTCTCTCTCATTCTCTCTCTCTCTCTCATTCCCTCTCTCTCATTCTCTCTCTCATTTCTCTCTCTCTCTCTCATTCTCATTCTCTCTCTTTCTCATTCTCTCTCTCTCATTCTCTCTCTCCCTTTCTCATTCTCTTATTTTTTATCTCTCCTATTTTCTTTCTCTCTCTCTCTCATTTTCTCTCTCTGTCTCTCATTTTCTCTCTCTCTCTCTCACTCATTTTCTCTCCCTCTCATTCTCTCTCTCTGATTCAATCTCTTATTCACTCTCTCTCTCTCTCTCATTCTCTCTCACATTCTCTCTCTCATTCTCTCTCTCAATCTCCCTCTCATTCTCTCTCTCTCTCTTTCTCTCTCTCTCTATCACTCATTCTTTCTCTCTCATTCTCTCTCTCTCCCTCTCATTTTCTCTTTATCTCTTTCATTCTCGCACTCTCTCATTTTCTCTCTCTCTGATTCTCTATTTCTCTCATTCTCTCTCTCTCATTCTTTCTCTTCTCATTCTCTCTCTCTCTCATTCTCCTATCTCTCATTCCCTCTCTCGCTCATTCTCTCTCTCTCCTTCTTCTCATTCTCTCTCTCTCTCATTCTCTCTCGCTTTTCTCTCTCTCTTTCATTCTCTCTCCATCTCACTCTCATTCTTTCACTCTCATTCTCTTTCCATCTCATTTTCTCTCACCCCTCTCTCATTGTCTCTCTCTCATTTTCTCTCTCTCTCACTCTCTCATTTTTTTTCTCTCTCTCTATCACTCATTCTTTCACTCTCATTCTCTCTCTCCTTCTCATTTTCTCTCACCCCTCTCTCATTGTCTCTCTCTCATTTTCTCTCTCTCTCACTCTCTCATTTTGTTTCTCTCTCTCTATCACTCATTCTCTCTCTCTCATTCTCTCTCTCTCATTCTCCCCCTCTCATATTCTCTCTCTCTCTCTCTCTCATTCTCTTTCTCATTCTCTCTCTGTCTCTCTCACTTTCATTCTCTCTCTCTCATTCTCTATCATTTTCACTTTCTCTCCCTCTCATTTTCTCTTTCTCTCTCTCATTTCTCTCTCTTTCAATCTTTCATTTTCACTCTCTCTCTTTTCGCTCTTTCTCTCATTCTCTCTCTCTCTCGTTCTTTCTCTCTCTCATTCTCTCTCTCTCTTTTCTCTCGCTCTTTCATTCTCTCTCTATCTCACTCTCATTCTTTCTCTCTCTCATTCTCTCTCTCTATTTTCTCTCTCTCTTTCATTGTCTCTCTATCTCACTCTCATTCTTTCTCTCTCATTCCCTCTCTCCTCATTTTCTCTCACCCCTCTCTCATTGTCTCTCTCTCATTTTCTCTCTCTCTCACTCTCATTTTTTCTCTCTCTCTATCACTCATTCTCTTTCTCTCATTCTCTCTCTCTATCATTCTCCCCCTCTCATATTCTCTCTCTCTCTCATTCTCTCTCTCTCATTCCCTCTCTCTCATTCTCTCTCTCATTTCTCTCTCTCTCTCTCATTCTCATTCTCTCTCTTTCTCATTCTCTCTCTCTCATTCTCTCTCTCCCTTTCTCATTCTCTTATTTTTTTGTCTCTCCTATTTTCTTTCTCTCTCTCTCTCATTTTCTCTCTCTGTCTCTCATTTTCTCTCTCTCTCTCACTCATTTTCTCTCCCTCTCATTCTCTCTCTCTGATTCAATCTCTTATTCACTCTCTCTCTCTCTCATTCTCTCTCACATTCTCTCTCTCATTCTCTCTCTCATTCACTCTCTCAATCTCTCTCTCATTCTCTCTCTCTCTCTTTCTCTCTCTACCATTCTCATTCTCTTATTTTTTTGTCTCTCCTATCTTCTTTCTCTCTTTCTCTCATTTTCTCTCCCTCTCATTCTCTCTCTCTGATTCAATCTCTTATTCACTCTCTCTCTCTCTCTCATTCTCTCTCATTCTCTCTCTCTCTCTCATTCCCTCTCTCTCATTCTCTCTCTCATTTCTCTCTCTCTCTCTCATTCTCATTCTCTCTCTTTCTCATTCTCTCTCTCTCATTCTCTCTCTCCCTTTCTCATTCTCTTATTTTTTATCTCTCCTATTTTCTTTCTCTCTCTCTCTCATTTTCTCTCTCTGTCTCTCATTTTCTCTCTCTCTCTCACTCATTTTCTCTCCCTCTCATTCTCTCTCTCTGATTCAATCTCTTATTCACTCTCTCTCTCTCTCTCATTCTCTCTCACATTCTCTCTCTCATTCTCTCTCTCAATCTCCCTCTCATTCTCTCTCTCTCTCTCTTTCTCTCTCTCTCTATCACTCATTCTTTCTCTCTCATTCTCTCTCTCCCTCTCATTTTCTCTTTATCTCTTTCATTCTCGCACTCTCTCATTTTCTCTCTCTCTGATTCTCTATTTCTCTCATTCTCTCTCTCTCATTCTTTCTCTTCTCATTCTCTCTCTCTCTCATTCTCCTATCTCTCATTCCCTCTCTCGCTCATTCTCTCTCTCTCCTTCTCATTCTCTCTCTCTCTCATTCTCTCTCGCTTTTCTCTCTCTCTTTCATTCTCTCTCCATCTCACTCTCATTCTTTCACTCTCATTCTCTCTTTCCATCTCATTTTCTCTCACCCCTCTCTCATTGTCTCTCTCTCATTTTCTCTCTCTCTCACTCTCTCATTTTTTTTCTCTCTCTCTATCACTCATTCTCTCTCTCTCATTCTCTCTCTCTCATTCTCCCCCTCTCATATTCTCTCTCACTCTCTCTCTCTCATTCTCTTTCTCATTCTCTCTCTGTCTCTCTCACTTTCATTCCCTCTCTCTCATTCTCTATCATTATCACTTTCTCTCCCTCTCATTTTCTCTTTCTCTCTCTCATTTCTCTCTCTTTCAATCTTTCATTTTCACTCTCTCTCTTTTCACTCTTTCTCTCATTCTCTCTCTCTCTCATTCTTTCTCTCTCACATTCTCTCTCTCTCTTTTCTCTCTCTCTTTCATTCTCTCTCTATCTCACTCTCATTCTTTCTCTCTCATTCTCTCTCTCCTCATTTTCTCTCACCCCTCTCTCATTGACTCTCTCATTTTCTCTCTCTCTCACTCTCATTTTTTTCTCTCCCTCTATCAGTCATTCTCTTTCTCTCATTCTCTCTCTCTATCATTCTCCCCCTCTCATATTCTCTCTCTCTCTCATTCTCTCTCATTCTCTCTCTCTCATTCACTCTGTCTCATTCTCTCTCTCATTTCTCTCTCTCTCTCATTCTCATTCTCTCTCTTTCTCATTCTCTCTCTCTCTCATTCTCTCTCTCCCTTTCTCATTCTCTTATTTTTTGGTCTCTCCTATTTTCTTTCTCTCTCTCTCTCACTTTCTCTCTCTGTCTCTCATTTTCTCTCTCTATCTCACTCATTTTCTCTCCCTCTCATTCTCTCTCTCTCTGATTCAATCTCTTATTCACTCTCTCTCTCTCTCTCTCATTCTCTCTCACATTCTCTCTCTCATTCTCTCTCTCATTCTCTCTCTCAATCTCTCTCTCATTCTCTCTCTCTCTCTTTCTCTCTCTACCATTCTCATTCTCTTATTTTTTTGTCTCTCCTATTTTCTTTCTCTCTCTCTCTCATTTTCTCTCTCTGTCTCTCATTTTCTCTCTCTCTCACACTCATTTTCTCTCCCTCTCATTCTCTCTCTCTGATTCAATCTCTTATTCACTCTCTCTCTCTCTCTCTCTCATTCTCTCTCATTCTCTCTCTCTCTCATTCCCTCTCTCTCATTCTCTCTCTCATTTCTCTCTCTCTCTCATTCTCATTCTCTCTCTTTCTCATTCTCTCTCTCTCTCTCTCATTCTCTCTCTCTCATTCTCTCTCTCCCTTTCTCATTCTCTTATTTTTTTATCTCTCCTATTTTCTTTCTCTCTCTCTCTCATTTTCTCTCTCTGTCTCTCATTTTCTCTCTCTCTCTCATTCATTTTCTCTCCCTCTCATTCTCTCTCTCTGATTCAATCTCTTATTCACTCTCTCTCTCTCTCATTCTCTCTCACATTCTCTCTCTCATTCTCTCTCTCAATCTCCCTCTCATTCTCTCTCTCTCTCTTTCTCTCTCTCTCTATCACTCATTCTTTCTCTCTCATTCTCTCTCTCCCTCTCATTTTCTCTTTATCTCTTTCATTCTCGCACTCTCTCATTTTCTCTCTCTCTGATTCTCTATTTCTCTCATTCTCTCTCTCTCATTCTTTCTCTTCTCATTCTCTCTCTCTCTCATTCTCCTATCTCTCATTCCCTCTCTCGCTCATTCTCTCTCTCTCCTTCTTCTCATTCTCTCTCTCTTTCATTCTCTCTCTATCTCACTCTCATTCTTTCTCTCTCTCATTCTCTCTCTCTCACATTCTCTCTCGCTTTTCTCTCTCTCTTTCATTCTCTCTCTATCTCACTCTCATTCTTTCTCTCTCATTCTCTCTCTCCTCATTTTCTCTCACCCCTCTCTCATTGTCTCTCTCTCATTTTCTCTCTCTCTCACTCTCATTTTTTTCTCTCTCTCTATCACTCATTCTCTTTCTCTCATTCTCTCTCTCTATCATTCTCCCCCTCTCATATTCTCTCTATCTCTCTCTCTCATTCTCTCTCTCTCATTCCCTCTCTCTCATTCTCTCTCTCATTTCTCTGTCTCTCTACCATT
>JANJGN010000011.1:62244717-62249717 GCA_026770705.1 Isurus oxyrinchus | reverse complement strand
TCTCCCTCTCATTTTCTCTTTCTCTCTCTCATTTCTCTCTCTTTCAATCTTTCATTTTCACTCTCTCTCTTTTCGCTCTTTCTCTCATTCTCTCTCTCTCTCATTCTTTCTCTCTCTCATTCTCTCTCTCTCTTTTCTCTCGCTCTTTCATTCTCTCTCTATCTCACTCTCATTCTTTCTCTCTCTCATTCTCTCTCTCTATTTTCTCTCTCTCTTTCATTGTCTCTCTATCTCACTCTCATTCTTTCTCTCTCATTCCCTCTCTCCTCATTTTCTCTCACCCCTCTCTCATTGTCTCTCTCTCATTTTCTCTCTCTCTCACTCTCATTTTTTCTCTCTCTCTATCACTCATTCTCTTTCTCTCATTCTCTCTCTCTATCATTCTCCCCCTCTCATATTCTCTCTCTCTCTCTCATTCTCTCTCATTCTCTCTCTCTCATTCCCTCTCTCTCATTCTCTCTCTCATTTCTCTCTCTCTCTCTCATTCTCATTCTCTCTCTTTCTCATTCTCTCTCTCTCATTCTCTCTCTCCCTTTCTCATTCTCTTATTTTTTTGTCTCTCCTATTTTCTTTCTCTCTCTCTCTCATTTTCTCTCTCTGTCTCTCATTTTCTCTCTCTCTCTCACTCATTTTCTCTCCCTCTCATTCTCTCTCTCTGATTCAATCTCTTATTCACTCTCTCTCTCTCTCATTCTCTCTCACATTCTCTCTCTCATTCTCTCTCTCATTCACTCTCTCAATCTCTCTCTCATTCTCTCTCTCTCTCTTTCTCTCTCTACCATTCTCATTCTCTTATTTTTTTGTCTCTCCTATCTTCTTTCTCTCTCTCTCTCATTTTCTCTCCCTCTCATTCTCTCTCTCTGATTCAATCTCTTATTCACTCTCTCTCTCTCTCTCATTCTCTCTCATTCTCTCTCTCTCTCTCTCATTCCCTCTCTCTCATTCTCTCTCTCATTTCTCTCTCTCTCTCTCATTCTCATTCTCTCTCTTTCTCATTCTCTCTCTCTCATTCTCTCTCTCCCTTTCTCATTCTCTTATTTTTTATCTCTCCTATTTTCTTTCTCTCTCTCTCTCATTTTCTCTCTCTGTCTCTCATTTTCTCTCTCTCTCTCACTCATTTTCTCTCCCTCTCATTCTCTCTCTCTGATTCAATCTCTTATTCACTCTCTCTCTCTCTCGCATTCTCTCTCACATTCTCTCTCTCATTCTCTCTCTCTCAATCTCCCTCTCATTCTCTCTCTCTCTCTTTCTCTCTCTCTCTATCACTCATTCTTTCTCTCTCATTCTCTCTCTCCCTCTCATTTTCTCTTTATCTCTTTCATTCTCGCACTCTCTCATTTTCTCTCTCTCTGATTCTCTATTTCTCTCATTCTCTCTCTCTCATTCTTTCTCTTCTCATTCTCTCTCTCTCTCATTCTCCTATCTCTCATTCCCTCTCTCGCTCATTCTCTCTCTCTCCTTCTTCTCATTCTCTCTCTCTCTCATTCTCTCTCGCTTTTCTCTCCCTCTTTCATTCTCTCTCTCTTTCATTCTCTCTCCATCTCACTCTCATTCTTTCACTCTCATTCTCTCTTTCCATCTCATTTTCTCTCACCCCTCTCTCATTGTCTCTCTCTCATTTTCTCTCTCTCTCACTCTCTCATTTTTTTTCTCTCTCTCTATCACTCATTCTCTCTCTCTCATTCTCACTCTCTCATTCTCCCCCTCTCATATTCTCTCTCACTCTCTCTCTCTCATTCTCTTTCTCATTCTCTCTCTGTCTCTCTCACTTTCATTCCCTCTCTCTCATTCTCTATCATTATCACTTTCTCTCCCTCTCATTTTCTCTTTCTCTCTCTCATTTCTCTCTCTTTCAATCTTTCATTTTCACTCTCTCTCTTTTCACTCTTTCTCTCATTCTCTCTCTCTCTCATTCTTTCTCTCTCACATTCTCTCTCTCTCTTTTCTCTCTCTCTTTCATTCTCTCTCTATCTCACTCTCATTCTTTCTCTCTCATTCTCTCTCTCCTCATTTTCTCTCACCCCTCTCTCATTGACTCTCTCATTTTCTCTCTCTCTCACTCTCATTTTTTTCTCTCCCTCTATCAGTCATTCTCTTTCTCTCATTCTCTCTCTCTATCATTCTCCCCCTCTCATATTCTCTCTCTCTCTCATTCTCTCTCATTCTCTCTCTCTCATTCACTCTGTCTCATTCTCTCTCTCATTTCTCTCTCTCTCTCATTCTCATTCTCTCTCTTTCTCATTCTCTCTCTCTCTCATTCTCTCTCTCCCTTTCTCATTCTCTTATTTTTTGGTCTCTCCTATTTTCTTTCTCTCTCTCTCTCACTTTCTCTCTCTGTCTCTCATTTTCTCTCTCTATCTCACTCATTTTCTCTCCCTCTCATTCTCTCTCTCTGATTCAATCTCTTATTCACTCTCTCTCTCTCTCTCTCATTCTCTCTCACATTCTCTCTCTCATTCTCTCTCTCATTCTCTCTCTCAATCTCTCTCTCATTCTCTCTCTCTCTCTTTCTCTCTCTACCATTCTCATTCTCTTATTTTTTTGTCTCTCCTATTTTCTTTCTCTCTCTCTCTCATTTTCTCTCTCTGTCTCTCATTTTCTCTCTCTCTCACACTCATTTTCTCTCCCTCTCATTCTCTCTCTCTGATTCAATCTCTTATTCACTCTCTCTCTCTCTCTCATTCTCTCTCATTCTCTCTCTCTCTCATTCCCTCTCTCTCATTCTCTCTCTCATTTCTCTCTCTCTCTCATTCTCATTCTCTCTCTTTCTCATTCTCTCTCTCTCTCTCATTCTCTCTCTCTCATTCTCTCTCTCCCTTTCTCATTCTCTTATTTTTTATCTCTCCTATTTTCTTTCTCTCTCTCTCTCATTTTCTCTCTCTGTCTCTCATTTTCTCTCTCTCTCTCACTCATTTTCTCTCCCTCTCATTCTCTCTCTCTGATTCAATCTCTTATTCACTCTCTCTCTCTCATTCTCATTCTCTCTCACATTCTCTCTCTCATTCTCTCTCTCAATCTCCCTCTCATTCTCTCTCTCTCTCTTTCTCTCTCTCTCTATCACTCATTCTTTCTCTCTCATTCTCTCTCTCCCTCTCATTTTCTCTTTATCTCTTTCATTCTCGCACTCTCTCATTTTCTCTCTCTCTGATTCTCTATTTCTCTCATTCTCTCTCTCTCATTCTTTCTCTTCTCATTCTCTCTCTCTCTCATTCTCCTATCTCTCATTCCCTCTCTCGCTCATTCTCTCTCTCTCCTTCTTCTCATTCTCTCTCTCTCTCATTCTCTCTCGCTTTTCTCTCCCTCTTTCATTCTCTCTCTCTTTCATTCTCTCTCCATCTCACTCTCATTCTTTCACTCTCATTCTCTCTTTCCATCTCATTTTCTCTCACCCCTCTCTCATTGTCTCTCTCTCATTTTCTCTCTCTCTCACTCTCTCATTTTTTTCTCTCTCTCTATCACTCATTCTTTCTCTCTCATTCTCTCTCTCCTTCTCATTTTCTCTCACCCCTCTCTCATTGTCTCTCTCTCATTTTCTCTCTCTCTCACTCTCATTTTTTTTCTCTCTCTCTATCACTCATTCTCTCTCTCTCACTCTCTCTCTCTCATTCTCTTTCTGATTCTCTCTCTGTCTCTCTCACTTTCATTCCCTCTCTCTCATTCTCTATCATTATCACTTTCTCTCCCTCTCATTTTCTCTTTCTCTCTCTCATTTCTCTCTCTTTCAATCTTTCATTTTCACTCTCTCTCTTTTCGCTCTTTCTCTCATTCTCTCTCTCTCTCATTCTTTCTCTCTCTCATTCTCTCTCTCTCTCTTCTCTCTCTCTTTCATTCTCTCTCTATCTCACTCTCATTCTTTCTCTCTTTCTTCTCTCTCTCTTTCATTCTCTCTCTATCTCACTCTCATTCTTTCTCTCTCTCATTCTCTCTCTCACTATTCTCTCTCTCTTTCATTCTCTCTCTATCTCACTCTCATTCTTTCTCTCTCATTCTCTCTCTCCTCATTTTCTCTCACCCCTCTCTCATTGTCTCTCTCATTTTCTCTCTCTCTCACTCTCATTTTTTTTTCTCTCTCTCTATCACTCATTCTCTTTCTCTTATTCTCTCTCTCTATCATTCTCCCCCTCTCATATTCTCTCTCTCTCTCATTCTCTCTCATTCTCTCTCTCTCATTCCCTCTCTCTCATTCTCTCTCTCATTTCACTCTCTCTCTCATTCTCATTCTCTCTCTTTCTCATTCTCTCTCTCTCTCATTCTCTCTCTCCCTTTCTCATTCTCTTATTTTTTGGTCTCTCCTATTTTCTTTCTCTCTCTCTCTCACTTTCTCTCTCTGTCTCTCATTTTCTCTCTCTCTCTCACTAATTTTCTCTCCCTCTCATTCTCTCTCTCTGATTCAATCTCTTATTCACTCTCTCTCTCTCTCTCATTCTCTCTCACATTCTCTCTCTCATTCTCTCTCTCATTCTCTCTCTCAATCTCTCTCTCATTCTCTCTCTCTCTCTTTCTCTCTCTACCATTCTCATTCTCTTATTTTTTTGTCTCTCCTATTTTCTTTCTCTCTCTCTCTCATTTTCTCTCTCTGTCTCTCATTTTCTATCTCTCTCTCACTCATTTTCTCTCCCTCTCATTCTCTCTCTCTGATTCAATCTCTTATTCACTCTCTCTCTCTCTCTCATTCTCTCTCATTCTCTCTCTCTCTCATTCCCTATCTCTCATTCTCTCTCTCATTTCTCTCTCTCTCTCATTCTCATTCTCTCTCTTTCTCATTCTCTCTCTCTCTCTCATTCTCTCTCTCTCATTCTCTCTCTCCCTTTCTCATTCTCTTATTTTTTATCTCTCCTATTTTCTTTCTCTCTCTCTCTCATTTTCTCTCTCTGTCTCTCATTTTCTCTCTCTCTCTCACTCATTTTCTCTCCCTCTCATTCTCTCTCTCTGATTCAATCTCTTATTCACTCTCTCTCTCTCATTCTCATTCTCTCTCACATTCTCTCTCTCATTCTCTC
>JANJGN010000011.1:62159717-62239717 GCA_026770705.1 Isurus oxyrinchus | reverse complement strand
CTCTCTCTCTCTCTATCACTCATTCTTTCTCTCTCATTCTCTCTCTCCTTCTCATTTTCTCTCACCCCTCCCTCATTGTCTCTCTCTCATTTTCCCTCTCTCTCTCATTTTTTTCTCTCTCTCTATCACTCATTCTCTCTCTCTCATTCTCTCTCTATTATTCTCCCCTCTCATATTCTCTCTCTCTCTCTCTCTCATTCTCTCTCTCATTCTCTCTCTGTCTCTCTCACTTTCATTCCCTCTCTCTCATTCTCTATCATTATCACTTTCTCTCCCTCTCATTTTCTCTTTCTCTCTCTCATTTCTCTCTCTTTCAATCTTTCATTTTCACTCTCTCTCTTTTCGCTCTTTCTCTCATTCTCTCTCTCTCTCATTCTTTCTCTCTCTCATTCTCTCTCTCTCTCTTCTCTCTCTCTTTCATTCTCTCTCTATCTCACTCTCATTCTTTCTCTCTTTCTTCTCTCTCTCTTTCATTCTCTCTCTATCTCACTCTCATTCTTTCTCTCTCTCATTCTCTCTCTCACTATTCTCTCTCTCTTTCATTCTCTCTCTATCTCACTCTCATTCTTTCTCTCTCATTCTCTCTCTCCTCATTTTCTCTCACCCCTCTCTCATTGTCTCTCTCATTTTCTCTCTCTCTCACTCTCATTTTTTTCTCTCTCTCTATCACTCATTCTCTTTCTCTTATTCTCTCTCTCTATCATTCTCCCCCTCTCATATTCTCTCTCTCTCTCATTCTCTCTCATTCTCTCTCTCTCATTCCCTCTCTCTCATTCTCTCTCTCATTTCACTCTCTCTCTCATTCTCATTCTCTCTCTTTCTCATTCTCTCTCTCTCTCATTCTCTCTCTCCCTTTCTCATTCTCTTATTTTTTGGTCTCTCCTATTTTCTTTCTCTCTCTCTCTCACTTTCTCTCTCTGTCTCTCATTTTCTCTCTCTCTCTCACTAATTTTCTCTCCCTCTCATTCTCTCTCTCTGATTCAATCTCTTATTCACTCTCTCTCTCTCTCTCATTCTCTCTCACATTCTCTCTCTCATTCTCTCTCTCATTCTCTCTCTCAATCTCTCTCTCATTCTCTCTCTCTCTTTCTCTCTCTACCATTCTCATTCTCTTATTTTTTTGTCTCTCCTATTTTCTTTCTCTCTCTCTCTCATTTTCTCTCTCTGTCTCTCATTTTCTATCTCTCTCTCACTCATTTTCTCTCCCTCTCATCCTCTCTCTCTGATTCAATCTCTTATTCACTCTCTCTCTCTCTCTCATTCTCTCTCATTCTCTCTCTCTCTCATTCCCTATCTCTCATTCTCTCTCTCATTTCTCTCTCTCTCTCATTCTCATTCTCTCTCTTTCTCATTCTCTCTCTCTCTCTCATTCTCTCTCTCTCATTCTCTCTCTCCCTTTCTCATTCTCTTATTTTTTATCTCTCCTATTTTCTTTCTCTCTCTCTCTCATTTTCTCTCTCTGTCTCTCATTTTCTCTCTCTCTCTCACTCATTTTCTCTCCCTCTCATTCTCTCTCTCTGATTCAATCTCTTATTCACTCTCTCTCTCTCATTCTCATTCTCTCTCACATTCTCTCTCTCATTCTCTCTCTCAATCTCCCTCTCATTCTCTCTCTCTCTCTTTCTCTCTCTCTCTATCACTCATTCTTTCTCTCTCATTCTCTCTCTCCCTCTCATTTTCTCTTTATCTCTTTCATTCTCGCACTCTCTCATTTTCTCTCTCTCTGATTCTCTATTTCTCTCATTCTCTCTCTCTCATTCTTTCTCTTCTCATTCTCTCTCTCTCTCATTCTCCTATCTCTCATTCCCTCTCTCGCTCATTCTCTCTCTCTCCTTCTTCTCATTCTCTCTTTCTCTCATTCTCTCTTGCTTTTCTCTCTCTCTTTCATTCTCTCTCCATCTCACTCTCATTCTTTCACTCTCATTCTCTCTTTCCATCTCATTTTCTCTCACCCCTCTCTCATTGTCTCTCTCTCATTTTCTCTCTCTCTCACTCTCTCATTTTTTTTCTCTCTCTCTATCACTCATTCTTTCTCTCTCATTCTCTCTCTCCTTCTCATTTTCTCTCACCCCTCTCTCATTGTCTCTCTCTCATTTTCTCTCTCTCTCACTCTCTCATTTTTTTTCTCTCTCTCTATCACTCATTCTCTCTCTCTCATTCTCTCTCTCTCATTCTCCCCCTCTCATATTCTCTCTCACTCTCTCTCTCTCATTCTCTTTCTCATTCTCTCTCTGTCTCTCTCACTTTCATTCCCTCTCTCTCATTCTCTATCATTATCACTTTCTCTCCCTCTCATTTTCTCTTTCTCTCTCTCATTTCTCTCTCTTTCAATCTTTCATTTTCACTCTCTCTCTTTTCGCTCTTTCTCTCATTCTCTCTCTCTCTCATTCTTTCTCTCTCTCATTCTCTCTCTCTCTCTTCTCTCTCTCTTTCATTCTCTCTCTATCTCACTCTCATTCTTTCTCTCTCTCATTCTCTCTCTCTCTTTTCTCTCTCTCTTTCATTGTCTCTCTATCTCACTCTCATTCTTTCTCTTTCATTCTCTCTCTCTTTTCTCTCTCTCTTTCATTCTCTCTCTATCTCACTCTCATTCTTTCACTCTCATTCTCTCTCTCCTCTTTTTCTCTCACCCCTCTCTCATTGTCTCTCTCATTTTCTCTCTCTCTCACTCTCATTTTTTTCTCTCTCTCTATCACTCATTCTCTTTCTCTCATTCTCTCTCTCTATCATTCTCCCACTCTCATATTCTCTCTCTCATTCTCTCTCATTCTCTCTCTCTCATTCCCTCTCTCTCATTCTCTCTCTCATTTCTCTCTCTCTCTCATTCTCATTCTCTCTCTTTCTCATTCTCTCTCTCCCTTTCTCATTCTCTTATTTTTTTGTCTCTCCTATTTTCTTTCTCTCTCTCTCTCATTTTCTCTCTCTGTCTCTCATTTTCTCTCTCTCTCTCACTCATTTTCTCTCCTTCTCATTCTCTCTCTCTGATTCAATCTCTTATTCACTCTCTCTCTCTCTCTCTCTCATTCTCTCTCACATTCTCTCTCTCATTCTCTCTCTCATTCTCTCTCTCAATCTCTCTCTCATTCTCTCTTTCTCTCTCTACCATTCTCATTCTCTTATTTTTTTGTCTCTCCTATTTTCTTTCTCTCTCTCTCTCATTTTCTCTCTCTGTCTCTCATTTTCTCTCTCTCTCTCATTCATTTTCTCTCCCTCTCATTCTCTCTCTCTGATTCAATCTCTTATTCACTCTCTCTCTCTCTCTCTCATTCTCTCTCATTCTCTCTCTCTCATTCCCTCTCTCTCATTCTCTCTCTCATTTCTCTCTCTCTCTCTCATTCTCATTCTCTCTCTTTCTCGTTCTCTCTCTCTCTCTCTCATTCTCTCTCTCTCATTCTCTCTCTCCCTTTCTCATTCTCTTATTTTTTTATCTCTCCTATTTTCTTTCTCTCTCTCTCATTTTCTCTCTCTGTCTCTCATTTTCTCTCTCTCTCTCACTCATTTTCTCTCCCTCTCATTCTCTCTCTCTGATTCAATCTCTTATTCACTCTCTCTCTCTCTCTCTCTCTCTCTCTCATTCTCTCTCACATTCTCTCTCTCATTCTCTCTCTCAATCTCCCTCTCATTCTCTCTCTCTCTCTTTCTCTCTCTCTCTATCAATCATTCTTTCTCTCTCATTCTCTCTCTCCCTCACTTTTTCTCTTTATCTCTTTCATTCTCGCACTCTCTCATTTTCTCTCTCTCTGATTCTCTATTTCTCTCATTCTCTCTCTCTCATTCTTTCTCTTCTCATTCTCTCTCTCTCTCATTCTCCTATCTCTCATTCCCTCTCTCGCTCATTCTCTCTCTCTCCTTCTTCTCATTCTCTCTCTCTCTCATTCTCTCTCGCTTTTCTCTCTCTCTTTCATTCTCTCTCCATCTCACTCTCATTCTTTCACTCTCATTCTCTCTTTCCATCTCATTTTCTCTCACCCCTCTCTCATTGTCTCTCTCTCATTTTCTCTCTCTCTCACTCTCTCATTTTTTTTCTCTCTCTCTATCACTCATTCTTTCTCTCTCATTCTCTCTCTCCTTCTCATTTTCTCTCACCCCTCTCTCATTGTCTCTCTCTCATTTTCTCTCTCTCTCACTCTCTCATTTTTTTTCTCTCTCTCTATCACTCATTCACTCTCTCTCATTCTCTCTCTCTCATTCCCCCCTCTCATATTCTCTCTCACTCTCTCTCTCTCTCATTCTCTTTCTCATTCTCTCTCTGTCTCTCTCACTTTCATTCCCTCTCTCTCATTCTCTATCATTATCACTTTCTCTCCCTCTCATTTTCTCTTTCTCTCTCTCATTTCTCTCTCTTTCAATCTTTCATTTTCACTCTCTCTCTTTTCGCTCTTTCTCTCATTCTCTCTCTCTCTCATTCTTTCTCTCTCTCATTCTCTCTCTCTCTCTTCTCTCTCTCTTTCATTCTCTCTCTATCTCACTCTCATTCTTTCTCTCTCTCATTCTCTCTCTCTCTTTTCTCTCTCTCTTTCATTCTCTCTCTATCTCACTCTCATTCTTTCTCTCTCATTCTCTCTCTCCTCATTTTCTCTCACCCCTCTCTCATTGTCTCTCTCATTTTCTCTCTCTCTCACTCTCCTTTTTTTCTCTCTCTCTGTCACTCATTCTCTTTCTCTCATTCTCTCTCTCTATCATTCTCCCCCTCTCATATTCTCTCTCTCTCTCTCATTCTCTCTCATTCTCTCTCTCTCATTCCCTCTCTCTCATTCTCTCTCTCATTTCTCTCTCTCTCATTCTCATTCTCTCTCTTTCTCATTCTCTCTCTCTCTCATTCTCTCTCTCCCTTTCTCATACTCTTATTTTTTTGTCTCTCCTATTTTCTTTCTCTCTCTCTCATTTTCTCTCTCTGTCTCTCATTTTCTCTCTCTCTGTCACTCATTTTCTCTCCCTCTCATTCTCTCTCTCTGATTCAATCTCTTATTCACTCTCTCTCTCTCTCTCTCATTCTCTCTCACATTCTCTCTCTCATTCTCTCTCTCATTCTCTCTCTCAATCTCTCTCTCATTCTCTTTCTCTCTCTTTCTCTCTCTACCATTCTCATTCTCTTATTTTTTTCTCTCTCCTATTTTCTTTCTCTCTCTCTCTCATTTTCTCTCTCTGTCTCTCATTTTCTCTCTCTCTCTCACTCATTTTCTCTCCCTCTCATTCTCTCTCTCTGATTCAATCTCTTATTCACTCTCTCTCTCTCTCTCTCATTCTCTCTCATTCTCTCTCTCTCATTCCCTCTCTCTCATTCTCTCTCTCATTTCTCTCTCTCTCTCTCATTCTCATTCTCTCTCTTTCTCGTTCTCTCTCTCTCTCTCTCTCATTCTCTCTCTCTCATTCTCTCTCTCCCTTTCTCATTCTCTTATTTTTTTTATCTCTCCTATTTTCTTTCTCTCTCTCTCTCATTTTCTCTCTCTGTCTCTCATTTTCTCTCTCTCTCACTCATTTTCTCTCCCTCTCATTCTCTCTCTCTGATTCAATCTCTTATTCACTCTCTCTCTCTCTCTCTCATTCTCTCTCACATTCTCTCTCTCATTCTCTCTCTCAATCTCCCTCTCATTCTCTCTCTCTCTCTTTCTCTCTCTACCATTCTCTCACATTCTCTCTCATTATCTCTGTCTCTCCCTCTCATTTTCTGCTTCTCTCCCTCTCATTCTCTCATTCTCTTTCTGGCTCTCTCTCTCACATTCCCTCTCTCTCTCATTCTCCCTCTCATCCACTCTCTTATTTACTCTCTCTCTCAATCTCTCCCCCATTCTTTCTCTCTCTCTCTTTCTTTCTCACTCTCTCTTTCATTCACTCTCATTCTCTTTCATTTTCAGTCTCTCTCTCTCTGATTTTCTCTTTCTCTCTCTCGTTCTCTCTCTCTCTCTCATTCTCTCTCTCTTCCTCTCTCATTCTCTCTCATTCTCACTTTCTCTCTCTCACATTCTCTCTAATTTTCTCTCTCTCTCTCTCCCTCTCATTTTCACTTTCTCTCCCTCTCATGCTCTCATTCTCTCTCTCTCATTCCGTCTCTCTCATTCTCTCTCTCAATCTCTCTCATTCTTTCTCTCTCTCTCATTCTCTCTCCCTCTTTCTCATTCTGTCATTTTCACTCTCTCTCCCTCTCATTTTCTCTTTATCTCTGTCATTCTCGCACTCTCTCATTTTCTCTCTCTCTGATTCTCTATTTCTCTCATTCTCTCTCACTCATTCTTTCTCTTCTCATTCTCTCTCTCTCATTCTCCTATCTCTCATTCCCTCTCTCGCTCATTCTCTTTCTCTCCTTCTTCTCATTCTCTCTCTCTCATTCTCTCTCGCTTTTCTCTCTCTCTGTCATTCTCTCTCTATCTCACTCTCATTCTTTCTCTCTCATTCTCTCTCTCCTCATTTTCTCTCACCCCTCTCTCATTGTCTCTCTCTCATTTTCTCTCTCTCTCACTCTCTCATTTTTTTCTCTCTCACTATCACTCATTCTTTCTCTCTCATTCTCTCTCTCCTTCTCATTTTCTCTCACCCCTCTCTCATTGTCTCTCTCTCATTTTCTCTCTCTCTCACTCTCTCATTTTCTCTCTCTCTCTCTATCACTCATTCTTTCTCTCTCATTCTCTCTCTCCTTCTCATTTTCTCTCACCCCTCCCTCATTGTCTCTCTCTCATTTTCCCTCTCTCTCTCATTTTTTTCTCTCTCTCTATCACTCATTCTCTCTCTCTCATTCTCTCTCTATTATTCTCCTCTCTCATATTCTCTCTCTCTCTCTCTCTCATTCTCTCTCTCATTCTCTCTCTGTCTCTCTCACTTTCATTCTCTCTCTCTCATTCTCTATCGTTTTCACTTTCTCTCCCTCTCATTTTCTCTTTCTCTCTCTCATTTCTCTCTCTTTCAATCTTTCATTTTCACTCTCTCTCTTATCTCTCTTTCTCTCATTCTCTCTCTCTCTCATTCTTTCTCTCTCTCATTCTCTCTCACTCTCATTCTCTCTCTCTTCTCTCTCATTCTCTCTCTCTTTCATTCTCTCCCTCTCTCACACTCATTCCTTCTCTCTCATTCTCTCTCTCCCGCTCATTTTCTCTCTGCATTCTCTTATTCTCTTTCTCTCTCATTTTCTCTCTCTCTCTCTCTCTCACATTTTTTTCTCTCTCTATCTATCTCTCATTCTCTCTCTCATTCTCTCTCTCTCTCATTCTCCCTCTCTCACATTCTCTCTCTCTATCATTCTCTCTCTCAGTCCCTCTCTGTCTCTCTCACTCTCTTTGTGTCTCTCTCACTCTATCATTCTCTCCCTCTCTCTTTTCTCGCTCTCTCCCAATTCTCTCTCTTTCATTTTATTCTCTCTCTCTCCCATTCTCTCTCTCTTTTTATATCTCTCCTACTTTCTCTCTCTGTCAAATTTGCTCTCTCGCTCTCTAATTTTCTCTCTCTCACTCTCTCATTTTGTTTATCTCTTTTTCTCTCATTCTGTCTCTCTCTCTCATTCTCGCTCTCTCTCATTCTCTCTCTCTCATTTCTCTCTCTCTCTCATTCTCATTCTCTCTCTCTCGTTCTCTCTCTCATTCTCTCTCTTTCTCATTCTCTCTCTCTCCCTTTCTCATTCTCTTAATATTTGTCTCTCTCTCATTTTCTCTCATTCTCTGTCTTATTCTGTCTCATTCTCTCTCTCATTCTCTGTCATTCTCCCTCTGCTTCTCTCTCTCATTTGTGCTCTCTGTATCATTCTCTCTCTCTCATTTGTTCTCTCTCTCTCATTTCTTCTCTCTCTCGCATTTTTTTCTCTTTCTCATTTTCTCTCTATCTCTCTCTCATTTTCTCTCATTGTCTCTCCCATTCTCTCTCTCTCTCAATCTCTGTGTCATTCTCTCTCAATCTCTCTCATTCTCTCTCTCATTTTTTCTCTCTCTCTTCCTCTCATTTTTCTCTCTCTCCTATTCTCTCGCTCTCTGATTCCCTCTCATTTTCTGTCTTTCTCCTTCTGATTTTCTCTTTCTCTCTCTCCCATTTTATCTCTTTCTCACTCTCTCTCCTCCTCTCTCTCCCTCTTTCTCTCTCACTCATTCTCGCTCATTTTCTCTTTTTCTCTCCCTCTCATTTTCTCTTTCTCCCTCCCTCTGACTTTTTTCTCTTTCTCTCTCATTCTCTCTCATTCTCTCTCTATTTCTCTCTCTGTCTCAACTTCTCGCTATCTCTCTCTCATTTTCTCTCTCTCTCTAATTTTCTCGCTCTCTCTCTATCATTTTCCCTCTCTCTCTCTCATTCTTCCTCCCTCACATTCTCTCTCTCTCTGCCATTCTCTCTGTCTCATTCTCTGTCTCATTTTCACTCATTCTGCCTCTCTCTCATTTTCTCTCTCTCCATCTCAATGTTCTCTGTATCTCTCTCTCTCATTCCCTCTCTTTACTATTCTCTCAATCTCTGATTCTCTGTCATTTTCTGTCTCCCTTCTTCTGATTTTCTCTTTCTCTTTCATTCTCTCTCTCTCATTCTCTCTCTCTGAATCTCTCTCATTTTCTGTCTCTCTCCCTCTGTTTTGCTCTTTCTTTCTCTCATTTTCTCTCTCATTCTCTCTCTCCCTCCCTCTGATTTTCTCTTTCTCTTTTTCTCATTTGACTCTCTCTCATTCACTGTCTATCTCTCATTCTCTCTTTCTCATTCTCTCTCTCATTCAGTCCCTTATTCACTCTCTCTCTCTCATTTTCTCTCTCTTT
Source organism: Isurus oxyrinchus (assembly GCA_026770705.1). Classification (NCBI taxonomy): domain Eukaryota; kingdom Metazoa; phylum Chordata; class Chondrichthyes; order Lamniformes; family Lamnidae; genus Isurus; species Isurus oxyrinchus. The sequence continues at coordinate 62,231,000 of JANJGN010000011.1, read as the reverse complement.
CATTCTCTCATTCATTCTCTCATTCTCTCTCTCTCTCATTCTCTCTCTCATTTTCTCTCTCTATCTCTCATTTTCTTCTCTCTCTCATTTGCCTCTCTCTCTCACTCTCATTCTCTCTCATTCACTGATTCTCTCTCATTGACTCTCTCTCTCTCTCAATTTCTATCTTTCTCTCTCTCTCATTCTCTCTCTCTCTCATTTTCTCTTTCTCTCTCATTTTCTCTCTCTCCCTTTCATTTTCTCTTTCTCTCTCTCATTTTCTCTCTTTCTCTCTCTCTCATTCTCTATCTCTCTCTATCTCTCTCATTCTCCCTCATTTTCTCTTTCTCTCTCTCATTCTCTCTCATTCTCTCTCATTCTCTGTCGTTCTCTCTCTCCTCTCTCTCATTTGTTCTCTCTCTCTCATTCTCTCTCACATTTTTTCTCTGTCTCTCATTATGTCTCTCTCTTTCTCATTTTCTCTCTATCTCTCTCTCTCATTTTCTCTCATTCTCTGTCTTATTCTGTCTCATTCTCTCTCTCATTCTCTGTCATTCTCCCTCTGCTTCTCTCTCTCATTTGTGCTCTCTGTCTCATTCTCTCTCTCTCATTTGTTCTCTCTCTCTCATTTCTTCTCTCTCTCTCGCATTTTTTTCTCTTTCTCATTTTCTCTCTATCTCTCTCATTTTCTCTCATTGTCTCTCCCATTCTCTCTCTCTCTCAATCTCTGTGTCATTCTCTCTCAATCTCTCTCAATCTCTCTCTCATTTTTTCTCTCTCTCTTCCTCTCATTTTTCTCTCTCTCCTATTCTCTCGCTCTCTGATTCCCTCTCATTTTCTGTCTTTCTCCTTCTGATTTTCTCTTTCTCTCTCTCCCATTTTATCTCTTTCTCACTCTCTCTCCTCCTCTCTCTCCCTCTTTCTCTCTCACTCATTCTCGCTCATTTTCTCTTTTTCTCTCCCTCTCATTTTCTCTTTCTCCCTCCCTCTGACTTTTTTCTCTTTCTCTCGCTCTCTCTCATTCTCTCTCTATTTCTCTCTCTGTCTCAACTTCTCGCTATCTCTCTCTCATTTTCTCTCTCTCTCTAATTTTCTCGCTCTCTCTCTATCATTTTTCCTCTCTCTCTCTCATTCTTCCTCCCTCACATTCTCTCTCTCTCTGCCATTCTCTCTGTCTCATTCTCTGTCTCATTTTCACTCATTCTGCCTCTCTCTCATTTTCTCTCTCTCCATCTCAATGTTCTCTGTATCTCTTTCTCTCATTCCCTCTCTTTACTATTCTCTCAATCTCTGATTCTCTGTCATTTTCTGTCTCCCTTCTTCTGATTTTCTCTTTCTCTTTCATTCTCTCTCTCTCATTCTCTCTCTCTGAATCTCTCTCATTTTCTGTCTCTCTCCCTCTGTTTTGCTCTTTCTTTCTCTCATTTTCTCTCTCATTCTCTCTCTCCCTCCCTCTGATTTTCTCTTTCTCTTTTTCTCATTTGACTCTCTCATTCACTGTCTATCTCTCATTCTCTCTCTCTCATTCTCTCTCTCATTCAGTCCCTTATTCACTCTCTCTCTCTCTCTCATTTTCTCTCTCTTTCATTCTCTCATTCATTCTCTCATTCTCTCGCTCTCTCATTCTCTCTCTCATTTTCTCTCTCTATCTCTCATTTTTTTTCTCTCTCTCATTTGCCTCTCTCTCTCACTCTCATTCTCTCTCATTCACTGATTCTCTCTCATTGACTCTCTCTCTCTCTCAATTTCTATCTTTCTCTCTCTCTCATTCTCTCTCTCTCTCATTTTCTCTTTCTCTCTCATTTTCTCTCTCTCTCTCACTCTCTCATTTTCTTTCTCAGCCTCATTCTCTCTCCCTCATTTTCTCTCTCTCTATCTCACATTTTTCTCTCTCTTTCATCTCTCTCTCTCTCTCATTTTCTCATTCTCTCTCATTTTCTCTCCCTCTCATTCTCTCTCTCTCCCATTCTCTCTCATTCTCTGTCTCATTCTCTCTCATTCTGCCTCTCTCTCAATTTCTCTCTCTCTCTTATGCTCTCTCATTTTCTGTCTCTCTCCTTCTGATTTTCTTTCTCTCTCACTTTCTCTCTTTCTCTCTTTCATTCTCTCTCTTATTTTCTCTCTCTGTCTTTCTCATTTTCTCTCATTCTCTCTCTCCCTCTCACTCTGATTTTCTCTTTCTCTCTCTCTTATTGTCTCTCATTCTCTCTCTCTGTCATATCCTCTCTCTCTCTCTGTCTATTTTTTCTCTCTCTCCCTCTCATTCTCTCTCTCTCTTATTTTCTCTCTCTGATTCTCTCTCATTTTATGTCTCTCTCCTTCTCATTTTCTCTTTCTTTCTCATTCTCTCTCTCCCTGTGTCTCTCTCTCATTTTCTCTCATTTTCTCTTTCTCTGTCCCTCTCATTTTCTCCTTCTCTCTCCCAATCATTTTGTCTCTCTCTCTCTCATTCTTTCTGTCTCATTCTCTCTCATTTTCTCTCTCTCCCTTTCATTTTCTCTTTCTCTCTCTCTCATTTTCTCTCTTTCTCTATCTCTCTCATTCTCCCTCATTTTCTCTTTCTCTCTCTCATTCTCTCTCATTCTCTCTCTCTCATTCTCTCTCTCATTCTCCCTCTCTCATTCTCTCTCATTTTCTCTCTCTCTCTCCCCCCCTCATTTTTCTTACTCTCTCTCTCATTCTCTCTTTCTCTCTCTCTCATTTTTTCATTCTCTCTCTCCATTTGTCTCGTTCTCTCTCTCTTATTTTCTCATTTTCTCTTTCTCATTTTCTCTCTCTCTCATTTTCTCTCATTCTCTCTCCCATAATCTCTGTCTCATTGTCTCTCCCATTCTCTCTCTCTCATTCTCTCTCTCTCTTTCTCATTCTCTCTCTCTCATTCTCTCCCTCAATCACATATTTTACTCTCTTTCTCCTTTCTCTCTCTCTCTCTCTCATTTTCTCTCCCTCTCATTCACTCTCTCTTCCACTCTCTCCCTCTCATTCTCTATCTCATTCTCTCTCATTCTCTGTCGTTCTCTCTCTCCTCTCTCTCATTTGTTATCTCTCTCTCATTCTCTCTCAATTTTTTTTCTCTTTCTCTCATTATCTCTCTCTCTCATTCTCATTTTCTCTCTATCTCTCTCTCTCATTTTCTCTCATTGTCTGTTTTATTCTCTCTCATTCTCTCTCTCATTCTCTGTCATTCTCCCTCTGCTTCTCTCTCTCATTTGTGCTCTCTCTCTCTCTCATTCTCTCTCTCATTATTCTCTCTCTATCATTTGTTCTCTCTCTCACATTTTTTTCTCTTTCTCATTTTCTCTCTATCTCTCTCTCATTTTCTCTCATTGTCTCTCCCATTCTCTCTCTCTCATTCTCTGTGTCATTCTCTCTGAATCTCTCTCATTGTCTCTCTCTCATTTTCTCTCTCTCTCTTCCTCTCATTTTTTCTCTCTCTCCTATTCTCTCGCTCTCTGATTCCCTCTCATTTTCTGTCTTTCTCCTTCTGATTTTCTCTTTCTCTCTTTCTCACTCTCTCTCCTCCTCTCTCTCCCTCTTTCTCTCTCACTCATTCTCGCTCATTTTCTCTTTTTCTCTCTCTCTGACTTTTTTCTCTTTCTCTCTCTCTCTCATTTTCTCTCTCTCTACCTCTCATTTTGTCTTTGTCTCTCTCATTTTCTCTCTTTCTCTCTCTCTCATTCTCTCTCTCATTCTCTGTCTCTCTCTCTCATTCTCCCTAATTTTCTCTTTCTCTCTCTCTCATTCACTCTCCCATTCTCTCTCTTTCTCATTATCTCTCTCTCTCATTCTCTCTCTCATTTTTTTCTCTCTCTCTTTCTCTCTCTCTCTCAATTTCTCTCTCTCTCTCTCATTCTCACTCTCTCTCATTTTTCTCTCTCACTCACTCATTTTCTCTCTCTTGCTCTCTCATTCTCTCTCTCTGTCTCTCATTCTCTCTGTCTCTGATTCTCATTCTTTCTCTCTCACTCTCTCTCTCTTTTTATTCTTTCTCCTATTTTTTTCTCTCTCTGTTTCTTATTTTCTCTCTGTCTCTCTCTCAATTTCTCGCTATCTCTCTCTCATTTTCTCTCTCTTTCATTTTCTCGCTCTCTCTCTATCATTTTCTCTCTCTCTCTCATTTTTCCTCCCTCACATTCTCTCTCCCTCTGCCATTCTCTCTGTCTCATTCTCTGTCTCATTCTCACTCATACTGCCTCTCTCTCATTTTCTCTCTCTCCATCTCAATTTTCTCTCTATCTCTCTCTCATTCCCTCTCTTTATTATTCTCTCAATCTCTGATTCTCTGTTATTTTCTGTCTTTCTTCTTCTGATTTTCTCTTTCTCTTTCATTCTCTCTCTCTGAATCTCTCTCTGAATCTCTCTCATTTTCTGTCTCTCTCCCTCTGTTTTGCTCTTTCTTTCTCTCATTTTCTCAGTTTCCCTCTCTCATTCTCTCTCTCCCTCCCTCTGATTTTCTCTTTCTCTTTTTCTCATTTGCCTCTCTCTCATTCACTGTCTATCTCTCATTCTCTCTCTCTCATTCTCTCTCTCATTCAGTCCCTTATTCACTCTCTCTCTCTCATTTTCTCTCTCTTTCATTCTCTCATTCTCTCTCATTCTCTCTCTCTCTCATTCTCTCTCTCTCATTTTCTCTCTCTATCTCTCATTTTTCTCTCTCTCTCTCATTTGCCTCTCTCTCTCACTCTCATTCTCTCTCATTCACTGATTCTCTCTCATTGACTCTCTCTATCAATTTCTATCTTTCTCTCTCTCTCTCTCTCATTCTCTCTCTCTCATTTTCACTTTCTCTCATTTTCTCTCTCTCTCTCTCACTCTCTCATTTTCTCTTTCTCTCTCTCTCATTCTCTCTCTCGCTCATTCTCACTCTCTTCCATCTCATTCTCTCTCTCTCATTCTCTCACTCTCTCATTTTATCTCTCTCTCTCTCTCATTTTCTCTCTCTCTCACGCTCTCATTTTCTCTCCCTCTCATTCTCTCTCTCCCATTCTCTCTCTCTCATTCTCTGTCTCATTCTCTCTCATTCTGCCTCTCTCTCAATTTCTCTCTCTCTCTCCCTCTCATTCTGTCTCTCTCTTATCCTCTCTCATTTTCTGTCTCTCTCCTTCTGATTTTCTCTCTCTCTCACTTTCTCTCTTTCTCTCTTTCATTCTCTCTCTTATTTTCTCTCTCTTTCTCATTTTCTCTCATTCTCTCTCTCCCTCTCACTCTGATTTTCTCTTTCTCTCTCTCTTATCCTATCTCATCCTCTCTCTCCCTCTCACTCTGATTTTCTCTTTCTCTCTCTCTCTTATTCTCTCTCATTCTCTCTCTCTGTCATATCCTCTCTCTCTCTCTGTCTATTTTTTCTCTCTCTCCCTCTCATTCTCTCTCTCTCTTATTTTCTCTCTCTGATTCTCTCTCATTTTATGTCTCTCTCCTTCTCATTTTCTCTTTCTTTCTCATTCTCTCTCTCCCTGTGTCTCTCTCTCTCATTCTCTCTCATTTTCTCTTTCTCTGTCCCTCTCATTTTCTCCTTCTCTCTCCCAATCATTTTGTCTCTCTCTCTCTCATTCTTCCTGTCTCATTCTCTCATTTTCTCTCTCTCCCTTTCATTTTCTCTTTCTCTCTCTCTCATTTTCTCTCTTTCTCTATCTCTCTCATTCTCCCTCATTTTCTCTTTCTCTCTCTCATTCTCTCTCATTCTCTCTCTCTCATTCTCTCTCTCATTCTCCCTCTCTCATTCTCTCTCATTTTCTCTCTCTCTCTCCCCCTCATTTTTCTTACTCTCTCTCTCATTCTCTCTTTCTCTCTCTCTCATTTTTTCATTCTCTCTCTCCATTTGTCTCGTTCTCTCTCTCTTATTTTCTCATTTTCTCTTTCTCATTTTCTCTCTCTCTCATTTTCTCTCATTCTCTCTCCCATAATCTCTGTCTCATTGTCTCTCCCATTCTCTCTCTCTCATTCTCTCTCTCTCTTTCTCATTCTCTCTCTCTCATTCTCTCCCTCAATCACATATTTTACTCTCTTTCTCCTTTCTCTCTCTCTCTCTCTCATTTTCTCTCCCTCTCATTCACTCTCTCTTCCACTCTCTCCCTCTCATTCTCTATCTCATTCTCTCTCATTCTCTGTCGTTCTCTCTCTCCTCTCTCTCATTTGTTATCTCTCTCTCATTCTCTCTCAATTTTTTTTCTCTTTCTCTCATTATCTCTCTCTCTCATTCTCATTTTCTCTCTATCTCTCTCTCTCATTTTCTCTCATTGTCTGTTTTATTCTCTCTCATTCTCTCTCTCATTCTCTGTCATTCTCCCTCTGCTTCTCTCTCTCATTTGTGCTCTCTCTCTCTCTCATTCTCTCTCTCATTATTCTCTCTCTATCATTTGTTCTCTCTCTCACATTTTTTTCTCTTTCTCATTTTCTCTCTATCTCTCTCTCATTTTCTCTCATTGTCTCTCCCATTCTCTCTCTCTCATTCTCTGTGTCATTCTCTCTCAATCTCTCTCATTCTCTCTCTCTCATTTTCTCTCTCTCTCTTCCTCTCATTTTTTCTCTCTCTCCTATTCTCTCGCTCTCTGATTCCCTCTCATTTTCTGTCTTTCTCCTTCTGATTTTCTCTTTCTCTCTTTCTCACTCTCTCTCCTCCTCTCTTTCCCTCTTTCTCTCTCACTCATTCTCGCTCATTTTCTCTTTTTCTCTCTCTCTGACTTTTTTCTCTTTCTCTCTCTCTCTCATTTTCTCTCTCTCTACCTCTCATTTTGTCTTTGTCTCTCTCATTTTCTCTCTTTCTCTCTCTCTCATTCTCTCTCTCATTCTCCCTAATTTTCTCTTTCTCTCTCTCTCATTCACTCTCCCATTCTCTCTCTTTCTCATTATCTCTCTCTCTCTCATTCTCTCTCTCATTTTTTTCTCTCTCTCTTTCTCTCTCTCTCTCAATTTCTCTCTCTCTCTCTCATTCTCACTCTCTCTCATTTTTCTCTCTCACTCACTCATTTTCTCTCTCTTGCTCTCTCATTCTCTCTCTCTGTCTCTCATTCTCTCTGTCTCTGATTCTCATTCTTTCTCTCTCACTCTCTCTCTCTTTTTATTCTTTCTCCTATTTTTTCTCTCTCTGTTTCTTATTTTCTCTCTGTCTCTCTCTCAATTTCTCGCTATCTCTCTCTCATTTTCTCTCTCTTTCATTTTCTCGCTCTCTCTCTATCATTTTCTCTCTCTCTCTCATTTTTCCTCCCTCACATTCTCTCTCCCTCTGCCATTCTCTCTGTCTCATTCTCTGTCTCATTCTCACTCATACTGCCTCTCTCTCATTTTCTCTCTCTCTCTCATTTTTCCTCCCTCACATTCTCTCTCCCTCTGCCATTCTCTCTGTCTCATTCTCTGTCTCATTCTCACTCATACTGCCTCTCTCTCATTTTCTCTCTCTCCATCTCAATTTTCTCTCTATCTCTCTCTCATTCCCTCTCTTTATTATTCTCTCAATCTCTGATTCTCTGTTATTTTCTGTCTTTCTTCTTCTGATTTTCTCTTTCTCTTTTATTCTCTCTCTCTGAATCTCTCTCTGAATCTCTCTCATTTTCTGTCTCTCTCCCTCTGTTTTGCTCTTTCTTTCTCTCATTTTCTCAGTTTCCCTCTCTCATTCTCTTTCTCCCTCCCTCTGATTTTCTCTTTCTCTTTTTCTCATTTGCCTCTCTCTCATTCACTGTCTATCTCTCATTCTCTCTCTCTCATTCTCTCTCTCATTCAGTCCCTTATTCACTCTCTCTCTCTCATTTTCTCTCTCTTTCATTCTCTCATTCTCTCTCATTCTCTCTCTCTCTCATTCTCTCTCTCTCATTTTCTCTCTCTATCTCTCATTTTTCTCTCTCTCTCTCATTTGCCTCTCTCTCACACTCTCATTCTCTCTCATTCACTGATTCTCTCTCATTGACTCTCTCTATCAATTTCTATCTTTCTCTCTCTCTCTCTCTCATTCTCTCTCTCTCATTTTCACTTTCTCTCATTCTCTCTCTCTCTCTCTCACTCTCTCATTTTCTCTTTCTCTCTCTCATTCTCTCTCTCTCTCATTCTCACTCTCTTCCATCTCATTCTCTCTCTCTCATTCTCTCACTCTCTCATTTTCTCTCTCTCTCTCTCTCATTTTCTCTCTATCTCTCACGCTCTCATTTTCTCTCCCTCTCATTCTCTCTCTCCCATTCTCTCTCTCTCATTCTCTGTCTCATTCTCTCTCATTCTGCCTCTCTCTCAATTTCTCTCTCTCTCTCCCTCTCATTCTGTCTCTCTCTTATCCTCTCTCATTTTCTGTCTCTCTCGTTCTGATTTTCTCTCTCTCTCACTTTCTCTCTTTCTCTCTTTCATTCTCTCTCTTATTTTCTCTCTCTTTCTCATTTTCTCTCATTCTCTCTCTCCCTCTCACTCTGATTTTCTCTTTCTCTCTCTCTTATCCTATCTCATCCTCTCTCTCCCTCTCACTCTGATTTTCTCTTTCTCTCTCTCTTATTCTCTCTCTGTCATTTCCTCTCTCTCTCTCTGTCTATTTTTTTCTCTCTCTCTCCCTCTCATTCTCTCTCTTATTTTCTCTCTCTGATTCTCTCTCATTTTATGTCTCTCTCCTTCTGATTTTCTCTTTCTTTCTCATTCTCTCTCTCCCTGTGTCTCTCTCCCATTCTCTCTCATTTTCTCTTTCTCTGTCCCTCTCATTTTCTCCTTCTCTCTCCCAATCATTTTGTCTCTCTCTCTCTCATTCTTTCTGTCTCATTCTCTCTCATTTTTTCTCTCTCCCTTTCATTTTCTCTTTCTCTCTCTCTCATTTTCTCTCTCTCTCTCATTCTCTATCTATCTCTCTCTCTCATTCTCCCTCATTTTCTCTTTCTCTCTCTCATTCTCTCTCTCATTCTCCCTTTCTCATTCTCTCTCATTTTCTCTCTCTCTCCCCCTCATTTTCTCTTTCTCTCTCATTCTCTCTTGGTCTCTCTCTCATTTTCTCTTTCTCTCTCTCCATTTGTCTCGTTCTCTCTCTCTCTTATTTTCTCATTTTCTCTTTCTCATTTTCTCTCTCTCTCATTTTCTCTCATTCTCTCTCCCATAATCTCTGTCTCATTTTCTCTCATTCTCTCTCTCTCATTCTCTCTCTCTCTCTTTCTCATTCTCTCTCTCTCATTCTCTCCCTCAATCACACATTTTTCTCTCTTTCTCCTCTCTCTCTCTCTCTCTCTCTCATTTATTCTCCCGTACATTCACTCCCTCTCCCTCTCATTCACTCCCTCTCCCACTCTCTCCCTCTGATTCTCTCTCTCATTCTCTGTTGTTCTCTCTCTCCTCTCTCTCATTTGTTATCTCTCTCTCATTCTCTCCCTCAATCACACATTTTTCTCTCTTTCTCCTCTCTCTCTCTGTCTCTCTCATTTTCTCTCCCTCTCATTCACTCTCTCTCCCACTCTCTCCCTCTCATTCTCTCTCTATTTCTCTCTCATTCTCTGTCGCTCTCTTTCTCCTCTCTCATTTGTTATCTCTCTCTCATTCTCTCTCACAGTTTTTCTCTTTCTCTCATTATCTCTCTCTCTTTCTCATTTTCTCTCTATCTCTCTCTCTTATTTTCTCTCATTCTCTGTTTTATTCTCTCTCATTCTCTCTCTCATTCTCTGTCATTCTCCCTCTGCTTCTCTCTCTCATTTGTGCTCTCTCTCTCATTCTTCTCTCACTCATTTGTTCTCTCTCTCACATTTTTTTCTCTTTCTCATTTTCTCTCTATCTCTCTCTCATTTTCTCTCATTGTCTCTCCCATTCTCTCTCTCTCATTTTCTCTCTCTGTGTCATTCTCTCTGAATCTCTCTCATTGTCTCTCTCTCATTTTCTCTCTCTCTACCTCTCATTTTGTCTTTGTCTCTCTCATTTTCTCTCTTTCTCTCTCTTTCATTCTCTCTCTCTCATTCTCTGTCTCTCTCTCTCTCATTCTCCCTAATTTTCTCTTTCTCTCTCTCTCATTCTCTCTCTCATTCTCTCTCTTTCTCATTATCTCTCTCTCTCTCATTCTCTCTCTCATTTTTTTCTCTCTCTCTTTCTCTCTCTCTCTCAATTTTTCTCTCTCTCTCTCATTCTCGCTCTCTCATTTTTCTCTCTCACTCACTCATTTTCTCTCTCTCGCTCTCTCATTCTCTCTCTCTGTCTCTCATTCTCTCTGTCTCTGACTCTCATTCTTTCTCTCTCACTCTCTCTTTTTATTCTTTCTCCTATTTTTTCTCTCTCTATTTCTTATTTTCTCTCTGTCTCTCTCTCAATTTCTCGCTATCTCTCTCTCATTTTCTCTCTCTCTCATTTTCTCGCTCTCTATCATTTTCTCTCTCTCTCTCATTTTTCCTCCCTCACATTCTCTCTCTCTCTGCCATTCTCTCTGTCTCATTCTCTGTCTCATTCTCTCATACTGCCTCTCTCTCATTTTCTCTCTCTCCCTCTCATTTTCTCTCTCGCTCCTTCTCATTCTCTCTCTCTTATTCTCTCTCTGATTCTCTCTCATTTTCTGTCTCTCCTTCCGACTTTCTCTATTTCTCTCTCTCATTTTCTCTCTCACTACCTCCATTTTCTCGCTATCTCTCTCTCTCTCATTTTCTCTCTCTCTCTTATTTTCTCGCTCTCTCATTTTCTCTCCCTCTCATTCTCTCTCCCATTATCTCTCTCTCATTCTCTGTCTCATTCTCTCTCATTCTTCCTCTCTCATTTTCTCTCTCCCTTTCCCTCTCATTTCTTCTGTCTCTCTCTCCCTCTCTTTCTTATTCTCTCACTCTCTGATTCTCTCTCATTTTCTGTCTCTTTCCTTCTGACTTTCTCTTTCTTTGTCTCAATTTCTCAGTTTCTCTCTCTCATTCTCTCTCTCTCTGTCCCTCTGATTTTCTCTTTCTCTCTCTCTCTCATTTGCCTCTCTCTCATTGACTGTCTCTTTCTCATTCACTGTCTCTCTCTCATTCTCTCACTCTCATTCTCTCTCTCATTCAGTCTCTTATTCACTCTTTCTCGCTCATTTTCTCTCTCTTTCATTCTCTCACTCTCTCATTCTCTCTCCTTCTCTCTCTTTCTCTTATTCTCTCTATCTCTCTTGCATTTTTCTCTCTCTTTCTCTCTTTCATTTTCTCGCACTCTCTGATTCTCCCTCTCTCTCTCATTCTCTCTCTCTTTCATTTTCTCTCTCTTTCTCTCATTCTGTCTATCGCTATCTCATTTTCTCTCCCTCTCATTCTCTCTCTCTCCCATTCTGTCTGCAACATTCTCTATTTCTCTCTGTCTCTCTCGCTCATTCTCCCTCATTTTCTCTTTCTCTCTTCCTCTCATTTTCTCTTTTTCTCTCTCTCAGCTTCTCTCTCTCTCTCCCTCTCATTTTCTCTTTCTCTCTCCCTCATTCTCTCATTCTCTCTCTCAAGCTCTACCTCATTTCTCTCTCATTCTCTCACATTCTCTCTCATTCTCTCACTCTTTCTCTCTCTCATTTTGTTTATCTATCTCTCTCTCTCATTTTCTCTCATTCTCTCTCATTCTCTGCCTCTCTCTCTCATTTTTTTCTCTATCTCCCTCTTTCAATTTCTCTCTATCTCTCTCTCTCATTTTTTCTCTCTCTCCCTTTCATTTTCTCTCTCTGATTTACTCTCTCTCTCTCATTTTCTCTCTCACTCTCTCTCATTTTCACGCTCTCTCTCTCATTTTCTCTCCCTATCATTCTCTCTCTCTCCCATTCTCTCTCTCATTCTCTATTTCTCTCTGTCTCTCTCATTCTCCCTCATTTTCTCTTTCTTTCTCTCATTCTCTCACTCATTTTTTCTCTCTCTCTCATTCTCTCTCTCTCTCATTTTTCTCTCTCTCTATCTTAATTTCTCTCTCTCTCTATCTTATTTCCTCTCTCTCTCTCATTTTCTCTCTCACTACCTCCATTTTCTCGCTATCTCTCTCTCTCTCATTTTCTCTCTCTCTCTCATTTTCTCGCTCTCTCATTTTCTCTCCCGCTCATTCTCTCTCTCTCCCATTCTCTCTCTCTCATTCTCTGTCTCATTCTCTCTCATTCTTCCTCTCTCATTTTCTCTCTCCCTTTCCCTCTCATTTCTTCTTATTCTCTCACTCTCTGATTCTCTCTCATTTTCTGTCTCTTTCCTTCTGACTTTCTCTTTCTTTCTCTCAATTTCTCAGTTTCTCTCTCTCATTCTCTCACTCTCTGTCCCTCTGATTTTCTCTTTCTTTCTCTCTCTCATTTGCCTCTCTCTCATTCACTGTCTCTTTCTCATTCACTGTCTCTCTCCCATTCACTGTCTATCTCTCATTCTCTCTCTCTCATTCTCTCTCTCATTCAGTCTCTAATTCACTCTCTCTCTCTCATTTTCTCTCTCTTTCATTCTCTCACTCTCTCATTCTCTCTCTCTCTCTCATTCTCTCTCATTCTCTTTCTTTCTCTTATTCTCTCTATCTCTCATTTTCTCTCTCTCTCTCAATTGCCTCTTTCTCTCACTCTCATTCTCTCTCTCATTCACTGATTCTCTCTCATTCACTCTCTCTCTCTCTCTCATTCACTGTCTCTCCCTCTCATTCACTGTCTGTCCCATTCTCTCTCTCTCATTCTCTGTCTCTCATTCTCTCTCTCTCATTTTGTCTCCTTCTCTCTCCCTCATTCTCTCTCTCTTATTCTATCGCTCTCCGTCTAATTTTCTCATTTTCTCTCTCCGTCTCTCATTTTCTCTCTTTCCCTATCTCTCAATCTCTCTCTCATTCTCAGTCTCTCTCTCATTTTCTCTCTCTCTCTCATTCTCTTCCTCTCGCTATCTCAAATTTTTCTCTCTCTCTCATTTGTCTCTCTTTCTCTCGCTCTCTTATTCTCTCTCTCATTCACTGTCTCTCTCATTCTCTGTCTCTCTCCAATTCTCTGTGTCTCTCTCATTCACTCTCTAATTTTCTTTCTCTCTCTCCCTCTCATTCTCTCTTTCTTATTCTCTCTCTCTCTGATTCTCTCTCATGTTCTGTCTCTCCTTCTGACTTTCTCTTTCTCTCACTCACTTTTTCTGTTTTTCTCTCTCTCTCTCATTGTCTCTCATTTTCTGTCTCTCTACCTCTCATTTTCTCGCTATCTCTCTCTGTCTCATTTTCTCTCTCTCTCTCTCATTTTCTTGCTCTCTCTCTATCATTTTCTCTCCCTCTCATTCTCTCTCTCTCTCCCATTCTCTCTCTCAATCTGGGTCTCATTTTCCCTCATTCTGCCTCTCTCATTTTTACTCTCTCTTTCCCTCTCTTTTTTTTCTCATTTTGTCAGTGTCTCTCTCTGATTCTCTCTCTCTCTCTCTGTCCCTCTGATTTTCTCTTTCTCTCTCTCATTTGCCTCTCTCTCATTCACTTTCTCTTTCTCATTGACAGTCTCTCTCTCATTCACTGTCTATCTCTCATTCTCTCTCTCTCATTCTCTCTCTCATTCAGTCTCTTATTCACTCTCTCTCATTTTCTCTCTCTTTCATTCTCTCACTCTCTCTCATTCTCTCTCTCTCTCATTCTCTCTCATTCTCTTTCTCTCTCATTCTCTCTCTCTCTATTTCTCATTTTCTCTCTCTCTATTTTGCCTCTTTCTCTCACTCTCATTCTCTCTCTCATTCACTGATTCTCTCTCATTCACTGTATCTCCCTCTCATTCACTGTCTCTCCCATTCTCTCTCTCTCATTCTCTGTCTCTCATTCTCTCTCTCATTTTGTCTCTCTCTCTCCCTTTCATTCTGTCTCGCTCTTATTCACTCACTTTCTGATTCTCTCTCATTTTCTATCTCTCTCCTTCGGATTTTCTCTTTCTCTCCTTTTCTCTCTTTCTCCCTCCCTCATTCTCTCTCTCTCATTCTATCACTCTTCCTCTGATTTTCTCATTATCTCTCTCTCTTATTTTCTCTCTTTCCCTCTCTCTCATTCTCTCTCTCATTCTCAGTCTCTCTCTCTCTCATTTTCTCTCTCTTTCATTCTCCTCCTCTCGCTAACACTAATTTTTCTCTCTCTCATTTCTCTCTCTCTGTCTCTTATTCTCTCTCTCATTCACTGTCTCTCTCTCATTCACTGTCTCTCTCTAATTCTCTGTCTCTCTCTCATTCGCTCCCTCTCTAATTCTGTCTCTCTCATTCTCTCTCTCTTTTTTTCTCTCCCGTTCACACTCTCTAATTTTTTATCTCTCCTATGTTCTCTCTCTATCTTATTTTCTCTCTCTCTCACTCTTTCTCTCTCTCATTCACTCTCTCTCTATCTCTCTTTTTTCTATCTCTCATTTCTCTCTCTCTCATTCTCTCTCTCTCTCCTTTTCTCTCCCTCTCTCTCATTACTTCTCTCTCATTCACTCTCTCTATTCAGATTTTTCTCTCTCTCATTTCTCTCTCTCATTTTCTCTCTCTCTCTTATTATCTCTCTCTCTCTCATTTTCACTCCTTCCCATTCTCTCTCTATCAATCTCTCCCTCTCATTCGCTCCCTCTCATTCTCTCTTATTCTCTCACTCTCTCTCATTTTCTTCCCTCTCTCCCTCTTATTTTTTCTCTCTCTCTCCCTCTCATTCTCTCTGTCTCTCTTATTCTCTCTCTCATTTTCTCTCTCATTTTCTGTCTCTCTCCTTCTGATTTTCTCTTTCGCTCCCTCTCATTTTCTCCATTTCTCTCTCTCTCATTCTTTCTCTCTCTGTGTCTCTCTTTTTCATTCTCTCTCATTTTCTCTTTCTCTCTCTCTCATTTTCTCTTTCTCTTTCTCTCTCATTCTCTCTGTTTCATTCTCTCTCATTTTCTATCTCTCTCCCTCTCATTTTCTCTTTCTCTGTCGCTCATTTTCTATCTTTCTCTCTCTCTCTCTCTCATTTTCCCTCTTTCTCTCTCTCTCTCATTCTCTCTCTCATTCTCTGTCTCTCTCATTCTCTCTCCCACTCTCATTCTCACTCTCATTCGCTCTCTTATTCATTATCTCATTCGCTCTCACGTATTCTCTCCCGTTTATCCTCTCTCCCTCATTCTCTCCTTCTCTCTCTCTCATTCTCTCTCATTTTCCCTCTCTCTCCCTCTCATTTCTCTTTCTCTCTCTCCATTTCTCTCTTTATCTCTCTCTCATTTTCTCTCTTTCTCTCTTATTTTCTCTCTCACTCACATTCTCTCTCTCTATCATTATCTGTCTATCTTATTCTCTCTCTCTCTCATTCTCTCTCCCTCTTTCATTCCCTCTTTCTCATTCTTTCTCTCACACACACACAGCCTCATTATCTCTCTCATTCTCTCTCATTCCCACTCTCTCTCATTCTCTCTCTCTCTCTCATTCTCCACTCTGAACCTCTCTCTCATTTTCTCCCTGATTCTCGCTCTTTCTCTTCCTCTCTCTATCTCTCTCATTTTGTTTCTCTATCTCTCTCTCCTTCATTTTCTCTCATTCTCTCTCTCTCTCTCTGATTTTTTGTCTATCTCCCTCTCATTTTATCTGTATCTCTCTCGCATTTTTCTCTCTCTTTCTCTCTTTCATTTTCTCGCACTCTCTGATTCTCCCTCTCTCTCTCTCTCTCGTTTTCTCTCTCTTTCTCTCATTCTGTCTATCTCTATCTCATTTTCTCTCCCTCTCATTCTCTCTCTCTCCCATTCTGTCTGCAACATTCTCTATTTCTCTCTGTCTCTCTCGCTCATTCTCCCTCATTTTCTCTTTCTCTCTTCCTCTCATTTTCTCTTTTTCTCTCTCTCAGATTCGCTCTCTCTCTCCCTCTCATTTTCTCTTTCTCTCTCTCTCATTCTCTCACTCAAGCTCTACCTCATTTCTCTCTCATTCTCTCACATTCTCTCTCATTCTCTCCCTCTCTTTCGTTCTCTCATTTTGTTTATCTATCTCTCTCTCTCTCATTTTCTCTCATTCTCTGCCTCTCTCTCTCATTTTTTTCTCTATCTCCCTCTCTCATTTTCTCTCTATCTCTCTCTATCATTTCTCCCTCTCTCTCTTTCATTTTCTCTCTCTGATTTTCTCTCTTTCTCTCATTTTCTCTCTCACTCTCTCTCATTTGTTTTCTCTCTCTCTCATTTTATCTCCCTATCATTCTCTCTCTCTCCCATTCTCTCTCTCTCTCATTCTCTATTTCTCTCTGTCTCTCTCATTCTCCCTCATTTTCTCTTTCTTTCTCTCATTCTCTCTCTCATTTTTTCTCTCTGTCTCATTCTCTCTCTCTCTCTCATTTTTCTCTCTCTCTATCTTAATTTCTCTCTCTCTCTATCTTATTTTCTCTCTCTCTCTCATTTTCTCTGTCTGTCTCTCATTTTTTCTCTCTTTCTCATTATCTCTCTCACTCTCATTCTGTCTCTCTCATTGTCTCTCGCTCCCTCTGATTTTCTCTTTCTCTCTCTCTCATTTGCCTCTCTCATTCACTGACTCTCTCTCATTCACTGTCTCTCCTTCATTCACTGTCAATCTCTCATTCTCTGTCTCTCATTCTCTCTCCCATTCAATCTCTTTTTCAGTCTCTCTCTCATTCTCTCTTTCTTTGATTCTCTCACTCTCTTTCATTCTCTCACTCTCTCTCATTCTCTCTCTTATTGTCTTTCTCTCTCTCCCTCTCATTTTCTCTCTCTCTCCCTCTCATTCTCTCTCTCTTATTCTCTCTCTCTGATTCTCTCTCATTTTCTGTCTCTCCTTCCGACTTTCTCTATCTCTCTCTCTCATTTTCTCTCTCACTACCTCCATTTTCTCGCTATCTCTCTCTCTCTCATTTTCTCTCTCTCTCTCATTTTCTCACTCTCTCATTTTCTCTCCCTCTCATTCTCTCTCTCCCATTCGCTCTCTCTCATTCTCTGTCTCATTCTCTCTCATTCTTCCTCTCTCATTTTCTCTCTCCCTTTCCCTCTCATTTCTTCTGTCTCTCTCTCCCTCTCTTTCTTATTCTCTCACTCTCTGATTCTCTCTCATTTTCTGTCTCTTTCCTTCTGACTTTCTCTTTCTTTCTCTCAATTTCTCAGTTTCTCTCTCTCATTCTCTCTCTCTGTCCCTCTGATTTTCTCTTTCTATCTCTCTCTCATTTGCCTCTCTCTCATTCACTGTCTCTTTCTCATTCACTGTCTCTCTCTCATTCACTGTCTATCTCTCATTCTCTCTCTCTCAGTCTCTCTCTCATTCAGTCTCTTATTCACTCTCTCTCTCTCATTTTCTCTCTCTTTCATTCTCTCACTGTCTCATTCTCTCTCTCTCATTCTCTCTCATTCTCTCTTTCTCTTATTCTCTCTATCTCTCATTTTCTCTCTCTATCTCTCAATTGCCTCTTTCTCTCACTCTCATTCTCTCTCTCATTCACTGATTCTCTCTCATTCACTCTCTCTCTCTCTCTCATTCACTGTCTCTCCCTCTCATTCACTGTCTCTCCCATTCTCTCTCTCTCATTCTCTGTCTCTCATTCTCTCTCTCTCATTTTGTCTCTTTCTCTCTCCCTCATTCTCTCTCTCTCTCTTATTCTATCGCTCTCCATCTAATTTTCTCATTCTCTCTCTCTCTCTCTCTCATTTTCTCTCATCCCTATCTCTCATTCTCTTTCTCATTCTCAGTCTCTCTCCCATTTTTTCTCTCTCTCATTCTCTTCCTCTCGCTATCTCTAATTTTTTTCTCTCTCTCTCTCATTTGTCTCTCTTTCTCTCGCTCTCTTATTCTCTCTCTCATTCACTGTCTTTCTCTCATTCTCTGTCTCTCTCCCATTCTCTGTCTCTCTCTCATTCACTCTCTAATTTTCTTTCTCTCTCTCCCTCTCATTCTCTCTTTCTTATTCTCTCTCTCTCTGATTCTATCTCATTTTCTGTCTCTCCTTCTGACTTTCTCTTTCTCTCACTCACTTTTTCTTTCTCTCTCTCTCTCTCTCTCATTTTCTCTCTCTCTACCTCTCATTTTCTCGCTATCTCTCTCTCTCTCATTTTCTCTCTCTCTCATTTTCTCTCTCTCTCTCTCTCTCTCATTTTCTCGCTCTCTCTCTATCATTTTCTCTCCCTCTCATTCTCTCTCTCTCCCATTCTCTCTCTCAATCTCTGTCTCATTTTCTCTCATTCTGCCTCTCTCATTTTGTCTCTCTCTTTCCCTCTCTTTTTTTCTCATTTTGTCAGTGTCTCTCTCTGATTCTCTCTCTCTCTGTCCCTCTGATTTTCTCTTTCTCTCTCTCATTTGCCTCTCTCTCATTCACTTTCTCTTTCTCATTGACAGTCTCTCTCTCATTCACTGTCTATCTCTCATTCTCTCTCTCTCATTCTCTCTCTCATTCAGTCTCTTATTCACTCTCTGTCTCTCATTTTCTCTCTCTTTCATTCTCTCACTCTCTCTCATTCTCTCTCTCTCATTCTCTCTCATTCCCTTTCTCTCTCATTCTCTCTCTCTCTATCTCTCATTTTCTCTCTCTCTATTATGCCTCTTTCTCTCACTCTCATTCTCTCTCTCATTCACTGATTCTCTCTCATTCACTGTATCTCCCTCTCATTCACTGTCTCTCCCATTCTCTCTCTCTCATTCTCTGTCTCTCATTCTCTCTCTCATTTTGTCTCTCTCTCTCCCTTTCATTCTCTCTCGCTCTTATTCACTCACTTTCTGATTCTCTCTCATTTTCTGTCTCTCTCCTTCTGATTTTCTCTTTCTCTCATTTTCTCTCTCTCTCCCTCCCTCATTCTCTCTCTCTCATTCTATCCCTCTTCTTCTGATTTTCTCATTCTCTCTCTCTCTCTCTTATTTTCTCTCTTTCCCTCTCTCTCATTCTCTCTCTCATTCTCGGTCTCTCTCTCTCTCATTTTCTCTCTCTTTCATTCTCCTCCTCTCGCTAACACTAATTTTTCTCTCTCTCATTTCTCTCTCTCTCTCTCTTATTCTCTCTCTCATTCACTGTCTCTCTCTCATTCACTGTTTCTCTCTAATTCTCTGTATCTCTCTCATTCGCTCTCTCTAATTCTGTCTCTCTCATTCTCTCTCTCATTTTTTTTCTCTCCTATATTCTCTCTCTATCTTATTTTCTCTCTCTCTCTCATTCTTTCTCTCTGTCATTCACTCTCTCTATTTCTCTCTTTTTCTCTCTCTCTCTTATTATCTCTCTCTCTCATTTTCACTCCTTCCCATTCTCTCTCTATCAACCTCTCCCTCTCATTCTCTCCCTCTCATTCTCACTTATTCTCTCACTCTCTCTCATTTTCTTCTCTCTCTCCCTCTTATTGTTTCTGTCTCTCTCCCTCTCATTCTCTCTGTCTCTCTTATTCTCTATCTCTTATTCTCTCTCATATTCTGTCTCTCTCCTTCTGATTTTCTCTTTCGCTCTCTCTCATTTTCTCCATTTCTCTCTCTCTCATTCTTTCTCTCCCTGTGTCTCTCTTTTTCATTCTCTCTCATTTTCTCCTTCTCTCTCTCTCTCTCATTTTCTCTTTCTCTTACTCTCTCATTCTCTCTGTTTCATTCTCTCTCATTTTCTATCTCTCTCCCTCTCATTTTCTCTTTCTCTGTCGCTCATTTTCTCTCTTTCTCTCTCTCTCCTTTTCCCTCATTCTCTCTCTCTCTCATTCTCCACTCTGAACCTCTCTCTCATTTTCTCTCTCATTCTTGCTCATTCTCTCCCTCTCTCTCTCTCTCATTTTGTTTCTCTATCTCTCTCTCCTTCATTTTCTCTCAGTCTCTCTCTCTCTGATTTTTTGTCTATCTCCCTCTCATTTTATCTGTATCTCTCTCGCATTTTTCTCTCTCTTTCTCGCTTTCATTTTCTCACACTCCCTCTCATTCTCTCCCTCTCATTCTCTCTTATTCTCTTCCTCTCTCTCATTTTCTTCTCTCTCTCCCTCTTATTTTTCTCTCTCTCTCCCTCTCATTCTCTCTTTCTCTCTTATTCTCTCTCTCTTATTCTCTCTCATTTTCTGTCTCTCTCCTTCTGATTTTCTCTTTCTCTCTCTCTCATTTTCTCCATTTCTCTCTCTCTCATTCTTTCTCTGCCTGTGTCACTCTTTTTCATTCTCTCTCATTTTCTCTTTCTCTCTCTCTCTCTCTCATTTTCTCTTTCTCTTTCTCTCTCATTCTCTCTCTTTCATTCTCTCTCATTTTCTATCTCTCTCCCTCTCATTTTCTCTCTCTCTCTTATTATCTCTCTCTCTCTCATTTTTACTCCTTCCCATTCACTATCTATCAATCTCTCCCTCTCATTCTCTCCCTCTCATTCTCTCTTATTCTCTCACTCACTCTTATTTTCTTCTCTCTCTCCCTCTCATTTTTTCTCTCTCTCTCCCGCTCATTCTCTCTGTCTCTCTTATTCTCTCTCTCTTATTCTCTCTCATTTTCTGTCTCTCTCCTTCTGATTTTCACTTTCGCTCTCTCTCATTTTCTCCATTTCTCTCTCTCTCATTCTTTCTCTCCCTGTGTCTCTCTTTTTCATTCTCTCTCATTTTCTCTTTCTCTCTCTCTCTCTCATTTTCTCTTTCTCTTTCTCTCTCATTCTCTCTCTTTCATTCTCTCTCATTTTCTATCTCTCTCCCTCTCATTTTCTCTCTCTCTCTTATTATCTCTCTCTCTCTCATTTTTACTCCTTCCCATTCACTATCTATCAATCTCTCCCTCTCATTCTCTCCCTCTCATTCTCTCTTATTCTCTCACTCACTCTTATTTTCTTCTCTCTCTCCCTCTCATTTTTTCTCTCTCTCTCCCGCTCATTCTCTCTGTCTCTCTTATTCTCTCTCTCTTATTCTCTCTCATTTTCTGTCTCTCTCCTTCTGATTTTCACTTTCGCTCTCTCTCATTTTCTCCATTTCTCTCTCTCTCATTCTTTCTCTCCCTGTGTCTCTCTTTTTCATTCTCTCTCATTTTCTCTATCTCTCTCTCTCTCTCAGTTTCTCTTTCTCTTTCTCTCTCATTCTCTCTGTTTCATTCTCTCTCATTTTCTATCTCTCTCCCTCTCATTTTCTCTTTCTCTGTCACTCATTTTCTCTCTTTCTCTCTCTCTCTCTCATTTTCCCTCTTTCTCTCTCTCTCATTCTCTCTCTCATTCTCTGTCTCTCTCATTCTCTCTACCACTCTCATTCTCACTCTCATTCGCTCTCTTATTCACTATCTCATTCACTCTCACGCATTCTCTCTCTTTTATTCTCTCTCCCTCATTCTCTCTTTCTCTCTCTCTCTCATTCTCTCTCATTTTCCCTCTCTCTCCCTCTCATTTCTCTTTCTCTCTCTCCATTTCTCTCTTTATCTCTCTCTCATTTTCTCTCTTTCTCTCTTATTTTCTCTCTCTCTCTCATTCTCTCTCCCTCTTTCATTCCCTCTTTCTCATTCTCTCTCTCACACACACAGCCTCATTATCTCTCTCATTCTCTCTCATTCCCACTCTCTCTCATTCTCTCTCTCTCATTCTCCACTCTGAACCTCGCTCTCATTTTCTCTCTCATTCTCGCTCATTCTCTCCCTCTCTCTCTCTCATTTTGTTTCTCTATCTCTCTCTCCTTCATTTTCTCTCATTCTCTCTCTCTCTGATTTTTTGTCTATCTCCCTCTCATTTTATCTGTATCTCTCTCGCATTTTTCTCTCTCTTTCTCTCTTTCATTTTCTCGCACTCTCTGATTCTCCCTCTCTCTCTCATTCTCTCTCTCTCGTTTTCTCTCTCTTTCTCTCATTCTGTCTATCTCTATCTCATTTTCTCTCCCTCTCATTCTCTCTCTCTCCCATTCTGTCTGCAACATTCTCTTTTTCTCTCTGTCTCTCTCGCTCATTCTCCCTCATTTTCTCTTTCTCTTTTCCTCTCATTTTCTCTTTTTCTCTCTCTCAGCTTCTCTCTCTCTCCCTCTCATTTTCTCTTTCTCTCTCTCTCATTCTCTCTCAAGCTCTACCTCATTTCTCTCTCATTCTCTCACATTCTCTCTCATTCTCTCCCTCTCTTTCTCTCTCTCATTTTGTTTATCTATCTCTCTCTCTCATTTTCTCTCATTCTCTCTCATTCTCTGCCTCTCTCTCTCATTTTTTTCTCTATCTCCCTCTCTCATTTTCTCTCTATCTCTCCCTCTCATTTTTTTCTCTCTCTCTCTTTCATTTTCTCTCTCTGATTTACTCTCTCTCTCATTTTCTCTCTCACTCTCTCTCATTTGTTTTCTCTCTCTCTCATTTTCGTGCTCTCTCTCTCATTTTTTCTCCCTATCATTCTCTCTCTCTCCCATTCTCTCTCTGTCATTCTCTATTTCTCTCTGTCTCTCCCATTCTCCCTCATTTTCTCTTTCTTTCTCTCATTCTCTCTCTCATTTTTTCTCTCACTCTCATTCTCTCTCTCATTCACTGATTCTCTCTCATTCACTGTATGTCCCTCTCAGTCACTGTCTCTCCCATTCTCTCTCTCTCATTCTCTGTCTCTCATTCTCTCTCTCATTTTGTCTCGCTCTCTCCCTTTTATTCTCTCTCGCTCTAATTCACTCACTTTCTGATTCTCTCTCATTTTCTGTCTTTCTCCCTCGCTCATTCACTCTCTCTCATTCTGATTTTCTCTTTCTCTCATTTTCTCTCTTTCTCCCTCCCTCATTTTCTCTCTCTCATTCTATCCCTCTTCCTCTGATTGTCTCATTCTCTCTCTTGCTCTCTTATTTTCTCTCTTTCCCTCTCTCTCATTCTCTCTCTCATTCTCATTCTCTCTGTCTCTCATTTTCTCTCTCTTTCATTCTCCTCCTCTCGCTAACACTAATTTTTCTCTCTCTCATTTCTCTCTCTCTCTCTCTTATTCTCTCTCTCATTCACTGTCTCTCTCTCATTCACTGTCTCTCACTAATTCTCTGTCTCTCTCTCATTCGCCCCCTCTCTAATTCTGTCTCTCTCATTCTCTCTCTTCTTTCTCTCCCATTCACGCTCTCTCATTTTTT
Organism: Isurus oxyrinchus; assembly: GCA_026770705.1. NCBI lineage: Eukaryota > Metazoa > Chordata > Chondrichthyes > Lamniformes > Lamnidae > Isurus > Isurus oxyrinchus. Next base: position 62,208,223 of record JANJGN010000011.1, on the reverse strand, counting down.
TTATCTCTCCTATGTTCTCTCTCTATCTTATTTTCTCTCCCTCTCATTCTTTCTCTCTCTCATTCACTCTCTCTCTATCCCTCTTTTTTTCTATCTCTCATTTCTCTCTCTCTCTCATTCTCTCTCTCTCTCCTTTTCTCTCTCTCTCTCTCATTACTTCTCTCCCATTCACTCTCTCTATTCAGATTTTTCTCTCTCTCATTTCTCTCTCTCTCTCATTTTCTCTCTCTCTCTCTTATTATCTCTCTCTCTCTCATTTTCACTCCTTCCCATTCTCTCTCTATCAATCTCTCCCTCTCATTCTCTCCCTCTCATTCTCTCTTATTCTCTCACTCTCTCTCATTTTCTTCTCTCTCTTCCTCTTATTTTTTCTCTCTCTCTCCCTCTCATTCTCTCTGTCTCTCTTATTCTCTCTCTCTTATTCTCTTTCATTTTCTGTCTCTCTCCTTCTGATTTTCTCTTTCGATCTCTCATTTTCTAAATTTCTCTCTCTCTCTCATTCTTTCTCTCCCTGTGTCTCTCTTTTTCATTCTCTCTCATTTTCTCTTTCTCTCTCTCTCTCTCATTTTCCCTTTCTCTTTCTCTCTCATTCTCTCTGTTTCATTCTCTCTCATTTTCTATCTCTCTCCCTCTCATTTTCTCTTTCTCTGTCACTCATTTTCTCGCTTTCTCTCTCTCTCTCATTTTCCCTCTTTCTCTCTCTCTCTCATTCTCTCTCTCATTCTCTGTATCTCTCATTCTCTCTCCCACTCTCATTCTCACTCTCATTGGCTCGCTTATTCACTATCTCATTCGCTCTCACGCATTCTCTCTCTTTTATTCTCTCTCCCTCATTCTCTCTTTCTCTCTCTCTCTCATTCTCTCTCATTTTCCCTCTCTCTCCCTCTCATTTCTCTTTCTCTCTCTACAGTTATCTCTTTATCTCTCTCTCATTTTCTCTCTTTCTCTCTTATTTTCTCTCTCTCTCACATTCTCTCTCTCTATCATTATCTGTCTATCTTATTCTCTCTCTCTCTCATTCTCTCTCCCTCTTTCATTCCCTCTTTCTCATTCTTTCTCTCACACACACAGCCTCATTATCTCTCTCATTCTCTCTCATTCCCACTCTCTCTCATTCTCTCTCTCTCATTCTCCACTCTGAACCTCTCTCTCATTTTCTCTCTCATTCTCGCTCATTCTCTCCCTCTCTCTCTCTCTGTCTCATTTTGTTTCTCTATCTCTCTCTCCTTCATTTTCTCTCATTCTCTCTCTCTCTGATTTTTTGTCTATCTCCCTCTCATTTTATCTGTATCTCTCGCATTTTTCTCTCTCTTTCTCTCTTTCATTTTCTCGCACTCTCTGATTCTCCCCCTCTCTCTCATTCTCTCTCTCTCTCGTTTTCTCTCTGTTTCTCTCATTCTGTCTATCTCTATCTCATTTTCTCTCCCTCTCATTCTCTCTCTCCCTCATTCTGTCTGCAACATTCTCTTTTTCTCTCTGTCTCTCTCGCTCATTCTCCCTCATTTTCTCTTTCTCTCTTCCTCTCATTTTCTCTTTTTCTCCCTCTCAGCTTCTCTCTCTCTCTCCCTCTCATTTTCTCTTTCTCTCTCTCTCATTCTCTCATTCTCTCTCTCAAGCTCTACCTCATTTCTCTCTCATTCTCTCACATTCTCTCTCATTCTCTCCCTCTCTCTCTCTCATTTTGTTTATCTATCTCTCTCTCTCCCATTTTCTCTCATTCTCTCTCATTCTCTGCCTCTCTCTCTCTCATTTTTTCTCTATCTCCCTCTCCCATTTTCTCTCTATCTCTCTCTCATTTTTCTCTCTCTCTCTCTTTCATTTTCTCTCTCTGATTTACTCTCTCTCGCTCATTTTCTCTCTCACTCTCTCTCATTTGTTTTCTCTCTCTCTCATTTTCGTGCTCTCTCGCTCTCATTTTTTCTCCCTACCATTCTCTCTCTCCCATTCTCTCTCTCTCATTCTCTATTTCTCTCTGTCTCTCTCATTCTCCCTCATTTTCTCTTTCTTACTCTCATTCTCTCTCTCATTTTTCTCTCTCTCTATCTTAATTTCTCTCTCTCTCTCTATCTTATTTTCTCTCTCTCTCTCATTTTCTCTGTCTGTCTCTCATTTTTTTCTCTCTTTCTCATTATCTCTCTCACTCTCTCTCTCATTTTCTCTCTCTCATTCTCTCTTGCTCCCTCTGATTTTCTCTTTCTCTCTCTCTCCTTTGCCTCTCTCATTCACTGACTCTCTCTCATTCACTGTCTCTTTTTCATTCACTGTCTATCTCTCATTCTCTGTCTCTCATTCTCTCTCCCATTCAATTTCTTATTCAGTGTCTCTCTCATTCTCTCATTCTTTGATTCTCTCACTCTCTTTCATTCTCTCTCTCTCATTCTGTCTCTTATTGTCTTTCTCTCTCTCCCTCTCATTTTCTCTCTCTCTCCCTCTCATTCTCTCTCTCTTATTCTCTCTCTCTCTGATTCTCTCTCATTTTCTGTCTCTCCTTCCGACTTTCTCTATCTCTCTCTCTCTTTCTCTCTCACTACCTCCATTTTCTCGCTATCTCTCTCTCTCATTTTCTCTCTCTCTCTCATTTTCTCTCTCTCTCATTTTCTCTCCCTGTCATTCTCTCTCTCTCCCATTCTCTCTCTCTCATTCTCTGTCTCATTCTCTCTCATTCTTCCTCTCTCATTTTCTCTCTCCCTTTCGCTCTCATTTCCTCTGTCTCTCTCTCTCCCTCTCTTTCTTATTCTCTCACTCTCTGATTCTCTCTCATTTTCTGTCTCTTTCCTTCTGACTTTCTCTTTCTCGCTGTCAGTTACTCAGCTTCTCTCTCTCATTCTCTCTCTCTCTGTCCCTCTGATTTTCTCTTTCTCTCTCTCTCTCATTTGCCTTTCTCTCATTGACTGTCTCTTTCTCATTGACTGTCTCTCTCTCATTCACTGTCTATCTCTCATTCTCTCTCTCTCATTCTCTCATTCAGTCTCTTACTCACTCTCTCTCTCATTTTCTCTCTCTTTCATTCTCTCACTCTCTCATTCTCTCACTCTCTCATTCTCTCTCATTCTCTCTCTTTCTCTTATTCTCTCTATCTCTCATTCTCTCTCTCTATTTTGCCTCCTTCTCTCACCCTCATTCTCTCTCTCATTCACTGATTCTCTCTCATTCACTCTCTCTCTCTCTCCTTCACTGTCTCTCTCTCTCATTCACTGTCTCTCCCATTCTCTGTCTCTCATTCTCTGTCTAGCATTCTCTCTCTCTCATTTTGTCTCTTTCTCTCTCCCTCATTCTCTCTCTCTTATTCTATCGCACTCTGTCTAATTTTCTCATTCTCTCTCTCTCTCTCTCATTTTCTCTCATCCATATCTCTCATTCTCTCTCTCATTCTCAGTCTCTTTCTCATTTTCTCTCTCTCTCATTCTCTTCCTCTCGCTATCTCTAATTTTTCTCTCTCTCTCTCATTTGTCTCTCTTTCTCTTGCTCTCTTATTCTCTCTCTCATTTACTGTCTCTCTCTCATTCTCTGTCTCTCCCCCTTTCTCTGTCTCTCTCTCATTCACTCTTTTCTTTCTCTCTCTCCCTCTCATTCTCTCTTTCTTATTCTCTTTCTCGCTGATTCTCTCTCATTTTCTGTCTCTCCTTCTGACTTTCTCTTTCTCTCACTCACTTTTTTCTCTTTTTCTCTCTCTCTCTCTCATTCTCTCTCATTTTCTGTCTCTCTACCTCTCATTTTCTCGCTATCTCTCTCTCTCTCATTTTCTCTCTCTCTCATTTTCTCGCTCTCTCTCTATCATTTTCTCTCCCTCTCATTCTCTCTCTCTCCCATTCTCTCTCTCAATCTCTGTCTCATTTTCTCTCATTCTGCCTCTCTCATTTTTTCTCTCTCTTTCCCTCTCTTTTTTTTTCTCATTTTGTCAGTGTCTCTCTCTGATTCTCTCTCTCTCTGTCCCTCTGATTTCCTCTTTCTCTCTCTCATTTGCCTCTCTCTCATTCACTTTCTCTTTCTCATTGACAGTATCTCTCTGATTCACTGTCTATCTCTCATTCTCTCTCTCTCATTCTCTCTCTCATTCAGTCTCTTATTCACTCTCTCTCTCTCATTTTCTCTCTCTTTCATTCTCTCACTCTCTCTCATTCTCTCTCTCTCTCTCATTCTCTCTCATTCTCTTTCTCTCTCATTCTCTCTCTCTCTCTATTTTGCCTCTTTCTCTCACACTCATTCTCTCTCATTCACTGATTCTCTCTCATTCACTGTATCTCCCTCTCATTCACTGTCTCTCCCATTCTCTCTCTCTCATTCTCTGTCTCTCATTCTCTCTCTCATTTTGTCTCTCTCTCTCCCTTTCATTCTCTCTCGCTCTTATTCACTCACTTTCTGATTCGCTCTCATTTTCTGTCTATCTCCTTCTGATTTGCTCTTTCTCTCATTTTCTCTCTTTCTCCCTCCCTCATTCTCTCTCTCATTCTATCCCTCTTCCTCTGATTTTCTCATTCTCTCCCTCTCTCTCTTATTTTCTCTCTTTCCCTCTCTCTCATTCTCTCTCTCATTCTCAGTCTCTCATTTTCTCTCTCTTTCATTCTCCTCCTCTCGCTAACACTAATTTTTTTCTCTCTCATTTCTCTCTCTCTCTCTCTTATTCTCTCTCTCATTCACTGTCTCTCTCTCATTCACTGTCTCTCCCTAATTCTCTGTCTCTCTCTCATTCGCTCCCTCTCTAATTCTGTCTCTCTCATTCTCTCTCTCTATTTTTTCTCTCCCATTCACACTCTCTCATTTTTTATCTCTCCTATGTTCTCTCTCTATCTTATTTTCTCTCTCTCTCTCATTCTTTCTCTCTCTCATTCACTCTCTCACTATCTCTCTTTTTTTCTATCTTTCATTTCTCTCTCTCTCATTCTCTCTCTCTCTCTCCTTTTCTCTCTCTCTCATTACTTCTATCTCATTCATTCTCTCTATTCAGATTTTTCTCTCTCTCATTTCTCTCTCTCTCTCATTTTCTCTCTCTCTTATTATCTCTCTCTCATTTTCACTCCTTCCCATTCTCTCTCTATCAATCTCTCCCTCTCATTCTCTCCCTCTCATTCTCTCTTATTCTCTCACTCTCTCTCATTTTCTTCTCTCTCTCTCTTATTGTTTCTCTCTCTCTCCCTCTCATTCTCTCTGTCTCTCTTATTCTCTATCTCTTACTCTCTCTCATTTTCTGTCTCTCTCCTTCTGATTTTCTCTTTCGCTCTCTCTCATTTTCTCCATTTCTCTCTCTCTCTCATTCTTTCTCTCCCTGTGTCTCTCTTTTTCATTCTCTCTCATTTTCTCTTTCTCTCTCTCTCTCTCTCATTTTCTCTTTCTCTTTCTCTGTCATTCATTCTGTTTCATTCTCTCATTTTCAATCTCTCTCCCTCTCATTTTCTCTTTCTCTGTCACAAATTTTCTCTCTTTCTCTCTCTCTCTCTCTCATTTTCCCTCTTTCTCTCTCTCTCTCTCATTCTCTCTCTCATTCTCTGTCTCTCTCATTCTCTCTCCCACTCTCATTCTCACTCTCATTCGCTCTCTTATTCACTATCTCATTCGCTCTCACGCTTTCTCTCTCTTTTATTCTCTCTCCCTCATTCTCTCTTTCTCTCTCTCTCTCATTCTCTCTCATTTTCCCTCTCTCTCCCTCTCATTTCTCTTTCTCTCTCTCCATTTCTCTCTTTATCTCTCTCTCATTTTCTCTCTTTCTCTCTTATTTTCTCTCTCTCTCACATTCTCTCTCTCTATCATTATCTGTCTATCTTATTCTCTCTCTCTCTCATTCTCTCTCCTCTTTCATTCCCTATTTCTCATTCTTTCTCTCACACACACAGCCTCATTATCTCTCTCATTCTCTCTCATTCCCACTCTCTCGCATTCTCTCTCTCTCTCATTCTCCACTCTGAACCTCTCTCTCATTTTCTATCTCATTCTCACTCATTCTCTCCCTCTCTCTCTCTCATTTTGTTTCTCTATCTCTCTCCTTCATTTTCTCTCAGTCTCTCTCTCTTTTTTTGTCTATCTCCCTCTCATTTTATCTGTATCTCTCTCGCATTTTTCTCTCTCTTTCTCTCTTTCATTTTCTCGCACTCTGATTCTCTCTCTCTCATTCTTCTTTTATTGTCTTTCTCTCTCTCCCTCTCATTTTCTCTCTCTCTCCGTCTCGTTCTCTCTCTCTTATTCTCTCTCTCTGATTCTCTCTCATTTTCTGTCTCTCCTTCCGACTTTCTCTATCTCTCTCTCTCATTTTCTCTCTCACTACCTCCATTTTCTCGCTATCACTCTCTCTCTCATTTTCTCTCTCTCTCTCTCATTTTCTCGCTCTCTCATTTTCTGTCCCTCTCATTCTCTCTCTCTCCCATTCTCTCTCTCTCATTCTCTGTCTCATTCTCTCTCATTCTTCCTCTCTCAATTTCTCTCTCCCTTTCCCTCTCATTTCTTCTGTCTCTCTCTCCCTCTCTTTCTTATTCTCTCATCTCTGATTCTCTCTCATTTTCTGTCTCTTTCCTTCTGACTTTCTCTTTCTTTCTCTCAATTTCTCAGTTTCTCTCTCTCATTCTCTCTCTGTCCCTCTGATTTTCTCTTTCTCTCTCTCTCTCATTTGCCTCTCTCTCATTGACTGTCTCTTTCTCATTCACTGTCTATCTCTCATTCTCTCTCTCTCATTCTCTCATTCAGTCTCTTACTCACTCTCTCTCTCATTTTCTCTCTCTTTCATTCTCTCACTCTCTCATTCTCTCTCTCTCTCATTCTCTCTCTTTCTCTTATTCTCTCTATCTCTCATTTTCTCTTTCTCTCTCTCAATTGCCTCTTTCTCTCACACTCATTCTCTCTCTCATTCACTGATTCTCTCTCATTCACTCTCTCTCTCTCTCATTCACTGTCTCTCCCTCTCATTCACTGTCTCTCCCATTCTCTCTCTCTCATTCTCTGTCTCTCATTCTCTCTCCCTCATTTTGTCTCTTTCTTTCTCCCTCATTCTCTCTCTCTCTCTTATTCTATCGCTCTCCACCTAATTTTCTCATTCTCTATCTCTCTCTCTCATTTTCTCTCATCCCTATCTCTCATTCTCTCTCATTCTCAGTCTCTCTCTCATTTTCTCTCTCTCTCATTCTCTTCCTCTCGCTATCTCTAATTTTTCTCTCTCTCTCTCATTTGTCTCTCTTTCTCTCGCTCTCTTATTCTCTCTCTCATTCACTGTCTCTCTCTCATTCTCTGTCTCTCTCCCATTCTCTGTCTCTCTCTCATTCACTCTCTAATTTTCTTTCTCTCTCTTCCTCTCATTCTCTCTTTCTTATTCTCTCTCTCTCTGATTCTCTCTCATTTTCTGTCTCTTCTTCTGACTTTCTCTTTCTCTCACTCACTTTTTCTCTTTTTCTCTCTCTCTCTCATTCACTCTCATTTTCTGTCTCTCTACCTCTCATTTTCTCGCTATCTCTCTCTCTCTCATTTTCTCTCTCTCTCATTTTCTCTCTCTCTCTCATTTTCTCGCTCTCTCTCTATCATTTTCTCTCCCTCTCATTCTCTCTTTCTCCCATTCTCTCTCTCAATCTCTGTCTCTTTTTCTCTCATTCTGCCTCTCTCATTTTTTCTCTCTCTTTCCCTCTCTTTTTTTTAATCATTTTGTCAGTGTCTCTCTCTGATTCTCTCTCTCTCTGTCCCTCTGATTTTCTCTTTCTGTCTCTCATTTGCCTCTCTCTCATTCACTTTCTCTTTCTCATTGACAGTCTCTCTCTCATTCACTGTCTATCTCTCATTCACTCTCTCTCATTCTCTCTCTCATTCTGTCTCTTATTCACTCTCTCTCTCTCATTTTCTCTCTCTTTCATTCTCTCACTCTCTCTCATTCTCTCTTTCTCTCATTCTCTCTCATTCTCTTTCTCTCTCATTCTCTCTCTCTCTATCTCTCATTTTCTCTCTCTCTATTTTGCCTCTTTCTCTCACTCTCATTCTCTGTCTCTCATGCACTGATTCTCTCTCATTCACTGTATCTCCCTCTCATTCACTGTCTCTCCCATTCTCTCTCTCTCATTCTCTGTCTCTCATTCTCTCTCTCATTTTGTCTCTCTCTCTCCCTTTCATTCTCTCTCGCTCTTATTCACTCACTTTCTGATTCGCTCTCATTTTCTGTCTATCTCCTTCTGATTTGCTCTTTCTCTCATTTTCTCTCTTTCTCCCTCCCTCATTCTCTATCTCATTCTATCCCTCTTCCTCTGATTTTCTCATTCTCTCTCTCTCTCTCTTATTTTCTCTCTTTCCCTCTCTCTCATTCTCTCTCTCATTCTCAGTCTCTCTCTCTCATTTTCTCCCTCTTTCATTCTCCTCCTCTCGCTAACACTAATTTTTCTCTCTCTCATTTCTCTCTCTCTCTCATTCTCTCTCTCATTCACTGTCTCTCTCTCATTCACTGTCTCTATCTAATTCTCTGTCTCTCTCTCATTCGCTCCCTCTCTAATTCTGTCTCTCTCATTCTCTCTCTCTATTTTTTCTCTCCCATTCACACTCTCTCATTTTTTATCTCTCCTATGTTCTCTCTCTATCTTATTTTCTCTCTCTCTCATTCTTTCTCTCTCTCATTCACTCTCTCTCTATCTCTGTTTTTTTCTATCTCTCCTTTCTCTCTCTCTCCTTTTCTCTCTCTCTCTCTCATTACTTCTCTCTCATTCACTCTCTCTATTCAAATTTTCCTCTCTCTCATTTCTCTCTCTCTCTCATTTTCTCTCTCTCTCTCTTATTATCTCTCTCTCTCTCTCATTTTCACTCCTTCCCATTCTCTCTCTATCAATCTCTCCCTCTCATTCTCTCCCTCTCATTCTCTCTTATTCTCTTCCTCTCTCTCATTTTCTTCTCTCTCTCCCTCTTATTTTTCTCTCTCTCTCCCTCTCATTCTCTCTTTCTCTCTTATTCTCTCTCATTTTCTGTCTCTCTCCTTCTGATTTTCTCTTTCTCTCTCTCTCATTTTCTCCATTTCTCTCTCTCTCTCATTCTTTCTCTCCCTGTGTCTCTCTTTTTTATTCTCTCTCATTTTCTCTTTCTCTCTCTCTCTCTCATTTTCTCTTTCTCTAACTCTCTCATTCTCTCTGTTTCATTCTCTCTCATTTTCTATCTCTCTCCCTGTCATTTTCTCTCTCTCTCTTATTATATCTCTCTCTCTCATTTTGACTCCTTCCCATTCTCTATCTATCAATCTCTCCCTCTCATTCTCTCCCTCTCATTCTCTCTTATTCTCTCACTCTCTCTCATTTTCTTCTCTCTCTCCCTCTTATTTTTTTTTCTCTCTCTCCCTCTCATTCTCTCTGTCTCTCTTATTCTCTCTCTTATTCTCTCTCATTTTCTGTCTCTCTCCTTCTGATTTTCTATTTCTCTCTCTCTCATTTTCTCCATTTCTCTCTCTCTCATTCTTTCTCTCCCTGTGTCTCTCTTTTTCATTCTCTCTCATTTTCTCTTTCTCTCTCTCTCTCTCATTTTCTCTTTCTCTTTCTCTCTCATTCTCTCTGCTTCATTCTCTCTCATTTTCTATCTCTCTCCCTCTCATTTTCTCTTTCTCTGTCGCTCATTTTCTCTCTTTCTCTCTCTCTCTCATTTTCCCTCTTTCTCTCTCTCTCTCATTCTCTCTCTCATTCTCTGTCTCTCTCATTCTCTCTCCCACTCTCTTTCTCACTCTCATTCGCTCTCTTATTCACTATCTCATTCGCTCTCACTCATTCTCTCTCTTTTATTCTCTCTCCCTCATTCTCTCTTTCTCTCTCTCTCTCACTCTCTCTCATTTTCCCTCTCTCTCCCTCTCATTTCTCTTTCTCTCTCTCCATTTCTCTCTTTATCTCTCTCTCATTTTCTCTCTTTCTCTCTTATTTTCTCTCTCTCACACATTCTCTCTCTCTATCATTATCTGTCTATCTTATTCTCTCTCTCTCTCATTCTCTCTCCCTCTTTCATTCCCTCTTTCTCATTCTTTCTCTCACACACACAGCCTCATTATCTCTCTCATTCTCTCTCATTCCCACTCTCTCTCATTCTCTCTCTCTCTCATTCTCCACTCTGAACCTCTCTCTCATTTTTTCTCTCATTCTCGCTCATTCTCTCCCTCTCTCTCTCTCTCTCATTTTGTTTCTCTCTCTCATTCATTTTCTCTCAGTCTCTATCTCTCTGATTTTTTATCTATCTCCCTCTCATTTTATTTGTATCTCTCTCGCATTTTTCTCTCTCTTTCTGTCTTTCATTTTCTCGCACTCTCTGATTCTCCCTCTCTTTCTGATTCTCTCTCTCTCTCGTTTTCTCTCTCTTTCTCTCATTCTGTCTATCTCTATCTCATTTTCTCTCCCTCTCATTCTCTCTCTCTCCCATTCTGTCTGCAACATTCTCTATTTCTCTCTGTCTCTCTCGCTCATTCTCCCTCATTTTCTCTTTCTCTCTTCCTCTCATTTTCTCTTTTTCTCTCTCTCAGCTTCTCTCTCTCTCTCTCCCTCTCATTTTCTCTTTCTCTCTCTCTCATTCTCTCATTCTCTCACTCAAGCTCTACCTCATTTCTCTCTCATTCTCTCACATTCTCTTTCATTCTCTCCCTCTCCTTCTCTCTCTCATTTTGTTTATCTATCTCTCGCTCTCTCTCATTTTCTCTCATTCTCTCTCATTCTCTGCCTCTCTCTCTCATTTTTTTCTCTATCTCCCTTTCTCATTATCTCTCTCACTCTCTCTCTCATTCTCTCTCTCTCATTCTCTCTCGCTCCCTCTGATTTTCTCTTACTCTCTCTCTCATTTGCCTCTCTCATTCACTGACTCTCTCTCATTCACTGTCTCTCTTTCATTCACTGTCAATCTCTCATTCTCTGTCTCTCATTCTCTCTCCCATTCAATCTCTTATTCAGTCTCTCTCACATTCTCTCTTTCTTTGATTCTCTCACTCTCTTTCATTCTCTCACTCTCTCTCATGCTCTCTCTTATTGTCTTTCTCTCTCTCCCTCTCATTTTCTCTCTCTCTCCCTCTCATTCTCTCTCTTTTATTCTCTCTTGCTCCCTCTGATTTTCTCTGTCTCTCTCTCTCATTTGCCTCTCTCATTCACTGACTCTCTCTCATTCACTGTCTCTCTTTCATTCACTGTCTATCTCTCATTCTCTGTCTCTCATTCTCTCTCCCATTCAATCTCTTATTCAGTCTCTCTCTCATTCTCTCTTTCTTTGATTCTCTCACTCTCTTTCATTCTCTCACTCTCTCTCATTCTCTCTTTTATTGTCTTTCTCTCTCTCCCTCTCATTTTCTCTCTCTCTCCCTCTCATTCTCTCTCTCTTATTCTCTCTCTCTGATTCTCTCTCATTTTCTGTCTCTCCTTCCGACTTTCTCTATCTCTCTCTCTCATTTTCTCTCTCACTACCTCCATTTTCTCGCTATTTCTCTCTCTCTCTCATTTTCTCTCTCTCTCTCATTTTCTTGCTCTCTCATTTTCTCTCCCGCTCATTCTCTCTCTCTCCCATTCTCTCTCTCTCATTCTCTGTCTCATTCTCTCTCATTCTTCCTCTCTCATTTTCCCTCTCCCTTTTCCTCTCTTTTCTTCTGTCTCTCTCTCCCTCTCTTTCTTATTCTCTCACTCTCTGATTCTCTCTCATTTTCTGTCTCTTTCCTTCTGACTTTCTCTTTCTTTCTCTCAATTTCTCAGTTTCGCTCTCTCATTCTCTCTCTCTGTCCCTCTGATTTTCTCTTTCTCTCTCTCTCTCATTTGCCTCACTCTCATTCACTGTCTCTTTCTCATTCACTGTCTCTCTCTCATTCACTGTCAATCTCTCATTCTCTCTCTCTCATTCTCTCTCATTCAGTCTCTTATTCACTCTCTCTTTCTCATTTTCTCTCTCTTTCATTCTCTCACTCTCTCTCATTCTCTCTCTCTCATTCTCTCTCATTCTCTTTCTCTCTCATTCTCTCTCTCTATCTCTCATTTTCTCTCTCTCTATTTTGCCTCTTTCTCTCACTCTCATTCTCTCTCTCATGCACTGATTCTCTCTCATTCACTGTATCTCCCTCTCATTCACTGTCTCTCCCATTCTCTCTCTCTCATTCTCTGTCTCTCATTCTCTCTCTCATTTTGTCTCTCTCTCTCCCTTTTATTCTCTCTCGCTCTAATTCACTCACTTTCTGATTCTATCTCATTTTCTGTCTTTCTCCCTCGCTCATTCACTCTCTCTCATTCTGATTTTCTCTTTCTCTCATTTTTTCTCTTTCTCCCTCCCTCATTCTCTCTCTCTCATTCTATCCCTCTTCTTCTGATTTTCTCATTCTCTCTCTCTCTCTTATTTTCTCTCTTTCCCTCTCTCTCATTCTCTCTCTCATTCTCAGTCTCTCTCTCTCTCATTTTCTCTCTCTTTCATTCTCCTCCTCTCGCTAACACAAATTTTTCTCTCTCTCATTTCTCTCTCTCTCTTATTCTCTCTCTAATTCACTGTCTCTCTCTCATTCACTGTCTCTCTCTCATTCTCTGTCTCTCTCTCTCATTCGCTTCCTCTCTAATTCTCTCCCTCTCTTTCATTCTCTCTCTCTATTTTTTCTCTCCCATTCACACTCTCTCATTTTTAATCTCTCCTATGTTCTCTCTCTATCTTATTTTTTCTCTCTCTCATTCTTTCTCTCTCATTCTCTCTTTCTTTGATTCTCTCACTCTCTTTCATTCTCTCACTCTCTCTCATTCTCTCTCTTATTGTCTTTCTCTCTCTCCCTCTCATTTTCTCTCTCTCTCCCTCTCACTCTCTCTCTCTTATTCTCTCTCTCTCTGATTCTCTCTCATTTTCTGTCTCTCCTTCCGACTTTCTCTATCTCTCTCTCTCATTTTCTCTCTCACTACCTCCATTTTCTCGCTATCTCTCTCTCTCTCTCATTTTCTCTCTCTCTCTCATTTTCTCGCTCTCTCATTTTCTCTCCCTGTCATTCTCTCTCTCTCCCATTCTCTCTCTCTCATTCTCTGTCTCATTCTCTCTCATTCTTCCTCTCTCATTTTCTCTCTCCCTTTCCCTCTCATTTCTTCTGTCTCTCTCTCCCTCTCTTTCTTATTCTCTCACTCTCTGATTCTCTCTCATTTTCTGTCTCTTTCCTTCTGAATTTCTCTTTCTTTCTCTCAATTTCTCAGTTTCTCTCTCTCATTCTCTCTCTCTCTGTCCCTCTGATGTTCTCTTTCTCTCTCTCTCTTATTTGCCTCTCTCTCATTCACTGTCTCTTTCTCATTCACTGTCTCTCTCTCATTCACTGTCAATCTCTCATTCTCTCTCTCTCATTCTCTCTCTCATTCAGTCTCTTGTTCACTCTCTCTCTCTCATTTTCTCTCTCTTTCATTCTCTCACTCTCTCATTCTCTCTCTCTCTCATTCTCTCTCATTCTCTCTCTTTCTCTTATTCTCTCTATCTCTCATTTTCTCTTTCTCTCTCTCAATTGCCTCTTTCTCTCACTCTCATTCTCTCTCTCATTCACTGATTCTCTTTCATTCACTCTCTCTCTCTCTCTCATTCACTGTCTCTCCCTCTCATTCACTGTCTCTCCCATTCTCTCTCTCTCATTCTCTGTCTCTCATTCTCTCTCTCTCTCTTATTCTATCGCTCTCCGTCTAATTTTCTCAATCTCTCTCCCTCTCTCTCTCTCATTTTCTATCTTTCCCTATATCTCATTCCCTCTCTCATTCTCAGTCTCTCTCTCATTTTCTCTCTCTCTCATTCTCTTCCTCTCGCTATCTCTAATTTTTCTCTCTCTCTCATTTGTCTCTCTTGCTCTCGCTCTCTTATTCTCTCTCTCATTCACTGTCTCTCTCTCATTCTCTGTCTCTCTCCAATTCTCTGTCTCTCTCTCATTCACTCTCTAATTTTCTTTCTCTCTCTCCCTCTCATTCTCTATTTCTTATTCTCTCTCTCTCTGATTCTCTCTCATTTTCTGTCTCTCCTTCGGACTTTCTCTTTCTCTCACTCACTTTTTCTCTTTCTCTCTCTCTCTCATTCTCTCTCATTTTCAGTCTCTCTACCTCTCATTTTCTCGCTATCTCTCTCTCTCTCATTTTCTCTCTCTCTCATTTTCTCTCTCTCTCTCATTTTCTCACTCTATCTCTATCATTTTCTCTCCATCTCATTCTCATTCTCTCCCATTCTGTCTCTCAATCTCTGTCTCATTTTCTCTCATTCTGCCTCTCTCATTTTTTCTCTCTCTTTCCCTCTCTTTTTTTTTTCTCATTTGGTCAGTGTCTCTCTCTGATTCTCTCTCTCTCTCTGTCCCTATGATTTTCTCTTTCTCTCTCTTATTTGCCTCTCTCTCATTCACTTTCTCTTTCTCATTGACTGTCTCTCTCATTCACTGTCTATCTCTCATTCTCTCTCTCTCATTCTCTCTCTCATTCAGTCTCTTATTCACTCTCTCTCTCTCATTTTCTCTCTCTTTCATTCTCTCACTCTCTCATTCTCTCTCTCTCTTATACTCTCTCATTCTCTTTCTCTCTCATTCTCTCTCTCTTTCTCTCATTTTCTCTCTCTCTATTTTGCCTCTTTCTCTCACTCTCATTCTCTCTCTCATTCACTGATTCTCTCTCATTCACTGTATCTCCCTCTCATTCACTGTCTCTCCCATTCTCTCTCTCTCATTCTCTGTCTCTCATTCTCTCTCTCATTTTGTGTCTCTCTCTCCCTTTCATTCTCTCTCGCTCTAATTCACTCACTTTCTGATTCTCTCTCATTTTCTGTCTTTCTCCCTCGCTCATTCACTCTCTCATTCTGATTTTCTCTTTTTTCTCTTTCTCCCTCCCTCATTCTCTCTCTCTCATTCCATCCCTCTTCTTCTGATTTTCTCATTCTCTCTCTCTCTTATTTTCTCTCTTTCCCTCTCTCTCATTCTCTCTCTCATTCTCAGTCTCTCTCTCTCTCATTTTCTCCCTCTTTCATTCTCCTCCTGTGGCTAACACTAATTTTTGTCTCTCTCATTTCTCTCTCTCTCTTATTCTCTCTCTAATTCACTGTCTCTCTCTCATTTACTGTCTCTCTCTCATTCTCTGTCTCTCTCTCATTCGCTTCCTCTCTAATTCTCTCTCTCTCTCTCATTCTCTCTCTCTATTTTTTCTCTCCCATTCACACTCTCTCATTTTTTTATCTCTCCTATGTTCTCTCTCTCTATCTTATTTTCTCTCTCTCTCATTCTTTCTCTCTCTCCTTCACACTCTCTCTATCTCTCTTTTTTTCTATCTCTCATTTCTCTCTTTCTCTCTCATTCTCTCTCTCTCCTTTTCTCTCTCTCTCTCTCTCATTACTTCTCTCTCATTCACTCTCTCTATTCAGATTTTTCTCTCTCTCATTTCTCTCTCTCTCTCATTTTCTCTCTCTCTCTTATTATCTCTCTCTCTCATTTTCACTCCTTCCCATTCTCTCTCTATCAATCTCTCCCTTTCATTCTCTCCCTCTCATTTTCTCTTATTCTCTTCCTCTCTCTCATTTGCTTCTCTCTCTCCCTCTTATTTTTTCTCTCTCTCTCCCTCTCATTCTCTCTTATTCTCTCTCTCTTATTCTCTCTCATTTTCTGTCTCTCTCCTTCTGATTTTCTCTTTCTCTCTCTCATTTTCTCCATTTCTCTCTCTCTCATTCTTTCTCTCCATGTGTCTCTCTGTTTCATTCTCTCTCATTTTCTATCTCTCTCCCTCATTTTCTCTTTCTCTGTCGCTCATTTTCTCTTTCTCTCTCTCTCTCATTTTCACTCTTTCTCTCTCTCTCTCATTCTCTCTCTCATTCTCTGTCTCTCTCATTCTCTCTCCCACTCTCATTCTCACTCTCATTCGTTCTCTTATTCACTATCTCATTCGCTCTCATGCATTCTCTCTCTTTTATTCTCTCTCCCTCATTCTCTCTCTCTCTCTCTCATTCTTCTCATTTTCCCTCTCTCACATTCTCTCTCTCTCATTCTCTCTCTCTCTCATTCACTCTTTCTCTCTCTCTCTCTCATTCTGTCATTTCTCACTCTCCCTCTCATTTCTTTCTGTCTCTCCATTTCTCTCTCTATCATTTTCTCTCTTTCTCTCTCTCTCGTTCTCTATCTCTCTCTCACTTTCTCATTGTCTCTCTCACATACTCTCTCTATCTCATTATCTCTCTCTCTCATTCTCTCTCCCTCTTTCATTCTCTCTCTCATTTTCACTCTCTCACAGTCTCATTCTCTCTCTCTCATTCCCTCTCTCTCATTCTCTCTCATTTTCTCTGTCTCTCCCTCTCATTTTCCCTTTCTTGCTCACTCATTCTCTCTTTCCCTCTCAATCTCTCTCTCTCATTTTCTCTCTCATTCTTCTCATTCTCTCCCTGTCTTTCTCTCTCTCATTTTGTTTCACTATCTCCCTCTCTTTCATTTTCTCTCATTCTCTCTCTCTCTCTTTTTCTCTATCTCCCTCTCATTTCATCGGTATCTCTCTCACATTTTTTCTCTCTCTTTCTCTCTTTCATTTTCTCACACTCTCTGATTCTCCCTCTCTCTCTAATTCTCTCTCTCTCTCTCGTTTTCTCTCTCTTTCTCTCATTCTGTCTATCTCTTTCTCATTTTCTCTCCCTCTCATTCTCTCTCTCTCCCATTCTGCCTCCAGCATTCTCTATTTCTCTCTGTCTCTCTCTTTCATTCTCCCTCATTTTCTCTTTCTCTCTTCCTCTCATTTTCTCTTTTTCTCTCTCTATGCTTCTCTCTCTCTCATTTTCTCTCTCTCATTCTCACTCTCTCATTCTCTCTCCCTGTCTCATTCTCTCCCTCTTATTCTCTCTCTCTTTCACAGTCATTCTCTCTCTATCATTCTCTCTCTATCATTTTTCTCTCTCTCCTATTTTCTCTCTCTCTATCTTATTTTCTCTCTATCTCTCTCTCTCTCTTTTCTCTCTCTCTCTATCTTATTTTTTCTCTCCATCTTATTTTCTAACTCTCTCTCTCATTCTCTATTTCTCTCTGTCTCTCTCTTTCATTCTCCCTCATTTTCTCCTTTTCTCTCTCTCGTTCTCTCTTTCATTTTTTCTCTCTCATTCATTCTCTCTCATTCTCTCTCCTTCTCTCATTCTCTTTCTCTCTCATTCTCTCTCTCTCATTTTATTTCTCTTACTCATTCTCTCTCTCTCTCATTTTTTTCTCTCTCTCTATCTTAATTTTTCTGTCTCTCTATCTTATTTTATATCTCTCTCTCTCATTTTCTCTGTCTGTCTCTCATTTTTTTCTCTCTATCTCATTATCTCTCTCTCATTGTCTCTATCACTCTCATTGTCGCTCTCTCTCTCTCTCATTCTCTCTCTCATTCTCTCTCTTCTCTTGCTCCCTCTGATCTTCTCTTTCTCTCTCATTTGCGGCTCTCTCATTCAGTGTCTCTCTCTCGTTCACTGCCTCTCTAGCATTCACTGTCTATCTATTATTCTCTCTCTCTCATTCTTTCTCTCATTCAGTCTCTTATTCACTCACTCTCTCTCATTCTCTGTCTCTTTCATTCTCTCACTCTTTCTCATTCTCTCTCTCTCTCTCATTCTCTCTTTCTCTCCCTCTCTCATTCTCTCTCTCACTCCCGTTTTCTCTTTCTCTCTCTCATTTTCTCTGTTTCTCTCTCTCTCTCATTCAGTCTTTCCCTCTCTCATTCTCTATCTCTCTCATTTTGTCTCTATAACTCAATTTTTTCTCTCTCTCTCATTTGCCTCATTCCCTCTCACTCTCATTCTCTGTCTCATTCACTGATTCTCTCTCATTCACTCTCTCTCTCTTATTCACTTTCTCTCCCTTTCATTCACTGTCT
The DNA here is from genome assembly GCA_026770705.1 of Isurus oxyrinchus. Taxonomy (NCBI): domain Eukaryota; kingdom Metazoa; phylum Chordata; class Chondrichthyes; order Lamniformes; family Lamnidae; genus Isurus; species Isurus oxyrinchus. Next base: position 62,190,482 of record JANJGN010000011.1, on the reverse strand, counting down.
CTCTCATTCTCTCTCTTTCATTCTCTCTCACTCATTCTCTCTCTCATTCTCTCTCGTTCTCTCTCTTTCATTTTCTCTCTCTCTCATTCACTCTCTCACTCATTCTCTCTCTCTCTTTTCTCTCCCACTGTCATTCTCTCTCTCATTCTCTCTCTGATTCACTATCTCATTGTCTCCCTCTCATTTCTCTTTCTCTCTCTCCATTTCTCTCTTTCTCTCTCTCTCATTTTCTCTCTATCTGTCTATCTCATTCTCTAACTCTCTGTCTTTCATTTACTCTCTCTCTCACTCACTCATTGTCTCTCTCTCATTCTCTCTCTATCACATTCTCTCTCTCTCTCTCATTCTCTCTCCCTCTTTCATTCTCTCTCTCTCATTCTCACTCTCTCTCACACAGACTCATTCTCTCTCATTCCCTCTCTCTCTCATTCTCTCTCATTTTCTCTCTCTCTCTCCCTCTCATTTTCTCTTTCTCTCTCTCTTATTCTCTCTCTCTCAATCTCTCCCCAATTTCTCTCTCATTCTCTGTCATTCTCTCTCATTCTCTGCCTCTCTTTCTTGCTCTCATTTTGTTTCTCTAGCTCTCTCTCTCTCTCATTTTCTCTCATTCTCGCGCTCTCTCTCTTTTTTTTTCTCTATCTCCCTCTCTCATTTTTTCTCTATCTCTCTCTCTCATTTTATCTCTCTCTCTCTTTTATTTTCTCTCTCTCTGATTCTCCCTCTCTCTCTCATTCCCTCTCTCTCGTTTTCTCTCTCTCATTTTTTCTCTCTCTCTCCCATTCTCTCCCCCTCAATCTCTATTTCTCTCTGTCTCTCTCTCTCATGCTCCCTCATTTTCTGTTTCTATCTTCCACTCATTTTCTCTTTTTCTCTCTCTCCTTCTCTCTCGCATTCTCTCTCTCTCATTTTCTGTCTCTCATTTTCTCTCCCTCCCTCATTCTCTCTCTCTCATTTTTTTTTCTCTCTCTCATTTTTTTCTCTCTCTATCTTATTTTTTTTCTCTCTCTATCTTATGTTCTATCTGTCTCATTTTCTCTGTCTGCCACTTATTTTTTCTCTCTCTGTCTCATTGTCTCTATCTCTCTCAGTCTCTCTCTCTCTTATTCACTCTCTCACTCATTCTCTCTCTCTCTCATTCTCTCTCCCACTGTCATTCTTTCTCTCATTCACTCTCTTATTCACTATCTCATTCGCTCTCTCACATTCTCTCTCTCATTATCTCTTTCTTTCTCTCTCTCTCTCATTCTCTCTCATTTTCTCTCTCTCCCTCACATTTGTCTTTCTCTCTCTCCATTTCTCTCTCTCTCTCTCTCTCATTCTCTCTCTCTCTCTCATTTTCTCTCTCTCTCACACACTCTCTTTCTCTCTCTCTCTCATTCTCTCTCATTTTCTCTCTCTCTCCCTCTCATTTCTGTTTCTCTCTCTCCATTTCTCTCTTTCTCTCTCTCTCTCACTCATTTTCTCTAACTCTCTCTCTCTCTCATTCTCTCTCTCTCTTTCATTTTTTCTTTCTCTCTCGCTCATTCTATCTTTCTCTCTCACTCAACCTCTCTCTCATTTCTCTCTTTTCTCTCTCTTGCTCTTTCTCTCTCTCTCGTTCTCTATCTCTCTCTCTCATTTCTGTCTCTAACTCTCACATTCGCTCTCTCTCTCTCATTCTCTCTCTATCTCATCCTCTATCTCTCTCATTCTCTCTCCCTCTTTCATTCTCTCTCTCTCATTCCCACTCTCTCTCACACAGTCTAATTCTCTCTCTCTCTCATTCCCTCTCTCTCATTCTCTCTCATTTTCTCTCTCTCTCCCTCTCATTATCCCTTTCTCTTTCTCTCATTCTCTCTTTCTCTCTCTCTCAACCTCTCTCTCATTTTCTCTCTCATTTCTCTCATTCCCTCTCATTCTCTCGCTCTCATTTTTTTCTCTATCTCCTTCTCTCATTTTCTCTCTATCTCTCTCTCTCATTTTTTCCTCTGTCTCTCTCTTTCATTTTCTCTCTCTCTCTGATTCTCCCTCTCTCTCTCATTCTCTCTCTCTCTCTCATTTCCTCTCTCATTCTCTCTCTCTCATTTTCTCTGTCTCTCTCTTGTTTTCTCTCTCTCTCATTTTCTCTCTCTCTCTTTCATTTTCTCTCCCTCTCATTTCCTCACTCTTCCATTCTCTCTCTCTCATTCTCTATTTCTCTCTGTCTCTCTCCCTGATTCTCCCTCATTTTCTCTTTCTCTCTTCCTCTCATTTGCTCATTTTCTCTCTCTCATTCTCTTTCTCTCTCATTGTGTGTCCCTCTCTCATTCTCTCTCTCTCATTCTCTCTCTCTCATTTTTCTCTCTCTATCTTATGTTTTCTCTCTTTCTATCTTATTTTCTCTCTCTCTCTCTCATTTTCATGTCTGTCTCTCATTTGTTCTCTCTCTCTCTCTCTTGTTTTCTCTCTCTCTCTCTCTTTCTCTCTCTCTCGCTCCCTCTGATTTTCTCTTTCTCTCAATCTCATTCACTGTCTCTCTCTCTCATTCACTGTCTCTCTATCATTCACTGTCTTTCTCTCATTCTCTCTCTCTCATTCTCTCTGTCATTCAGTCTCTTATTCAGTCTCTCTCTCTGTCTAATTCTCTCTCTCTTCCATTCTCTCACTCTCTCTCATTGTCTCTCTTTCTCATTCACTCTCTCATTCTCTCTTTCTCTCCCTCTCTCTCATTATCTTTCTCTCTACCTCTCATTTTTCTCTCTCTCTCATTTGCCTCTCTCTCTCACTCTCATTCACTGATTCTCTCTCATTCACTTTCTCTCCCTTTCATTCACTGTCTCTCTCATTCTCTGTCTTTCATTCTCTCTCACTCATTCTCTCTCATTCTCTCTCTCTCATTTTCTCTCTCTCTCATTCACTCTCTCACTCATTCCCTCTCTCTCACCCTCTCATTCTGTCTCCCCCTGTCATTCTCTCTCTCATTCACTCTCTTATTCACTATCTCATTCTCTCTCTCTCACCTTCTCTCTCTCTCTCATTCTGTCTCTCTCATTCTCTCTTTCACTCTGTCCCTCTCATTTCGCTTTCTCTCTCTCGATTTCTCTCTTTCTCTCTCTCTCATTCTCTCTCTCTCTCTCATTTTCTCTCTCTCTCACTCTCTCATTGTCTCTCTCTCTCTCTCATTCTCTCTCTATCTCATTCTCTCTCTCTTGCATTCTCTCTCCCTCTTTCATTTTCTCTCTCTCATTCTCACTCTCTCTCACACACAGTCTCATTCTATCTCTCTCATTCCCTCGCTCTCATTCTCTCTCATTTTCTCTCTCTCTCCCTCTCATTTTCTCTTTCTCTCTCTCTCATGCTTTCTTTCTCTCATTCTCAACCATTCTCTCATTTTCTCTCTCATTCTCTCTCATTCTCTCCCTCTCTTTCTCTCTCTCATTTTGTTTCTTTATTTCTCTCCCTCATTTTCTCTCATTCTCTTTCATTCTCTCTGATTCTCTCCCTCTCTCTCTCATTTTTTTCTCTATCTCACACTCTCATTTTCTCTCTATCTCTCATTATTTTTTCTCTCTCTCCCTCTTTCATTTTCTCTCTCTCATTCTCACTCTCTCTCACACACAGTCTCATTCTATCTCTCTCATTCCCTCGCTCTCATTCTCTCTCATTTTCTCTCTCTCTCCCTCTCATTTTCTCTTTCTCTCTCTCTCATGCTTTCTTTCTCTCATTCTCAACCATTCTCTCATTTTCTCTCTCATTCTCTCTCATTCTCTCCCTCTCTTTCTCTCTCTCATTTTGTTTCTTTATTTCTCTCCCTCATTTTCTCTCATTCTCTTTCATTCTCTCTGATTCTCTCCCTCTCTCTCTCATTTTTTTCTCTATCTCACACTCTCATTTTCTCTCTATCTCTCATTATTTTTTCTCTCTCTCTCTCTTTCATTTTCTCTGTCTCTGATTCTCCCTCTCTCTCTCATTCTCTCTCTCTCTGATTTTCTGTCTCATTCTCTCTCCCTCTCTCTTGTTTTCTCTCTCTCTCTCATTCTCCCTCTCTCTCTCTCAGTTTTTGTCTCCCTTCCCCTCTCATTCCCTCTCTCTCTTATTCTCTCTCTCTCTGATTCTCTCATTTTCTGTCTCTGTCCTTTTGGTTTTATCTTTCTTTCTCTCATTTTCCATCTTTCTGTCTCTCAAGTTCTCTCTCTTTCATTCTCCCTCATTTTCTCTCTGTCTCCATCTCATTTTCTCTTCCTCTCTCTCTCTCATTCTCTATTTCTCTCTCATTTTCTCTCTCTATCCCTCTCATTTTCTCTATCTCTCTCTCCATTTCTCTCTTTCTCTCTCTCTCTCATTTAATCTCTTTCTATCTCTCTCATTCTCTCTCTCTCATGCTCTCTTTTCTCTCTCTCTCTCCCTCTCATTTTCTCTTTCACTCTCTCTCATTCTCTCTCTCTCTCACTTCCTCTCTCCCCCTCTCATTTTCTGTCTCTCTCATCTTCACTCGATCTTATCTCTCATTCTCTCTCTCTCCCTCACTCTCTCTCTATCTCATTGTCTCTCTCTCTCTCATTTTCTCTCTCTCTCTCTCTGTCACTTTTCTCTCTCTCTCTCGCTCTCTCATTCTCTCTCTCCCATTCTCTCTCTCTTTCACTCTCATTCTCTCTCTATCATTTTTTTCTATCTCCTATTTTCTCTCTCTCTATCTTATTTTCACTCTATCTCTCTCTCTCTCATTTTCTCTCTCTCATATTCTCTCTCTCCCTCATTCTCTCTCTCCCTCATTCTGTCTCTCTCTATCTCACATTTTTCTCTCGCTTTTTTTTCTCTCTCTCTCATTTACTCATTCTCTCTCATTTTCTCTCCCTCTCATTTTCTCTCTCTCCCATTCTCTCTCTCTCATTCTCTGTCTCATTCTCTCTAATTCTGCCTCTCTCTCATATTCTCTTTCTCTTCCTCTCATTTTTTCTCTCTCGCTCCCTCTCATTCTCTCTCTCTTATTCTCTCTCATTTCCTGTCTCTCTCCTTCTGATTTTCTCTTTCTTTCTCTCATTTTCTATCTTTCTCTCTCTCATTCTCCGTCTTATTCTTTCTCTCTTTCTCATTCTCTCTCTCCCTCTCACTCTGATTTTCTCTTTCCCTCTCTCTCATTCTGTCTCTCATTCTCTCTCATTCTCTTTCATTTTCTGTCTCTCTCATTCACTCTCTCACTCATTCTCTCTGTCTCTCATTTCTCTCCCACTGTCATTCTCTCTCTCATTCACTCTCTTATTCACTATCTCATTCTCTCCCTCGGAGAGAGAGAAAATGAGAGAGAATGAGAGAGAGAGAGAGAGGGAGAGAGAGAGAGAAATAGAGAATGAGAGAGAGGGAATGTCTCATTTTTCTTTCTCTCTCTCCATTTCTCTCTTTCTCTCTCTCTCTCATTTTCTGTCTTTCAGTCTATCTCATTCTCTAACTCTCTCTCTCTCATTTTCTCCCTCTCTCACTCACTCATTGTCTATCTCTATCTCATTCTCTCTCCCTCTTTTATTCTCTCTCTCTCATTCTCAATCTCTCTCACACACGGTCTCATTCTGTCTCTCTCATTCCCTCTCTCTCATTCTCCCTCTCTCCCATTCTCTCTCTATCATTCTCTCTCTATCATTCTCTGTCATTCTCTGTCATTCGCTCTCATTCTCTCTCTCTCATTTTTTGTCTCTCCCTCTCCCTCTCATTCTCTCTCTCTTATTCTCTCTCTCTCTGATTCTCTCTCATTTTGTGTCTCTCTCCTTTTGATGTTATCTTTCTTTCTCTCATTTTCTATCTTTCTCTCTCTCTCTCTCGTTCTCTCTCTCTCATTCTCTCTCATGTTTTCTCTCTCTTTCTCTCATTTTCTCTTTTTCTCTCTCTCATTCTCTCTTTCTCTCTCTCTCATTCTCTCTCTCTCTCTCATTTTCTCTCTCCCCCTCTCATTTTCTGTCTCTTTCATTTTCACTCTATCTCACTCTCTCATTATCTCTCTCTCATTCTCTCTCTCACACAGACACTCATTCTCTCTATTTCATTCTCTCTCTCTCATTCTCTTGCTCTCATTTTTTTCTGTCTCTCATTCTCTCCCTCTCCCTCATTCTCTCTCTCTCTCATTCTCTCTCATTCTCTGTCTCCCTCATTCTCTCTCTCTCATTTTTTCTCTCTCTCCCTCCTGTTTTCTCTATCTCTCTCTCATTTTCTCTGTTTCTCTCTCTCACAATTTCTCTCTTTCTCTCTCTCTCTCATTCTCGCTCACTCTCATTTCCTCTCTCTCTCTCTCTCTCTCATTTTCTCTCTCTATTTCACTCTCTCATTTTCTCTCTCTCTCTCATCTCTCTCTCTCATTCTCTCTATCATTCTCTCTCTCTATCATTTTTTTCTCACTCCTATTTTCTCTCTATCTTATTTTCACTCTATCTCTCTCTCTCATTTTCTCGCTATCTCTCTCTCATTTTCTCTCTCTCTCATATTCTCTCTCTCCCTCATTCTCTCTCTCCCTCATTCTCTCTTTGTCTCTATCTCACATTTTTCTCTCTCTTTTATCTCTCTCTCATTTACTCATTCTCTCTCATTTTCTCTCCCTCTCATTCTCCCTCTCTCCCATTCTCTCTCTCTCATTCTCTGTCTCATTCTCTCTCATTCTGCCTCTCTCTCATATTCTCTCTCTCCCTCTCATTTTTTCTCTCACTCCCTTTCATTCTTTCTCTCTTATTCTCTCTAATTTTCTGTCTCTCTGCTTCTGATTTTCTCTTTCCTTCTCTCATCTTATCTCTTACTCTCTCTCATTCTCTCTCTTATTCTCTCTCTCTTTCTCATTTGCTCTCATTCTCTCTCTCCCTCTCACTCTGATTTTCTCTTTTTCGCACTCTCAATCTCTCTCTCATTATCTCTCTCTCCCTCTCTCATTCTCTCTCTCTCTCGCATTCTGTCTCTCATTTTTTTCTCTCTTTCTCATTCTCTCTCTCTCTCTATCATTTTTGTCTCTCTCTACCTTATTTTCTCTCTCTCTCTCAGTTTCTCTCTTTCTCTCTCTCTCATGTTTTCTCTCTCTCTCAATCTCTCTCTCTCTCATTCACTCTCTCTCATTCTCTCTCTCTCTCTCAGTCCCTCTGATTTTCTCTTTCTCTTTCTCATTGGCCTCTCTTGCATTCACTGCCTCTCTCTCATTCAATGTCTCTCTCTCTCATTCACTGTCTATCTCTCATTCCCTCTCTCTCATTCTCTCACTCATTCACTCTGTTATTCCCTCTCTCTCTCTCTCTCATTTTCTCTCTCTTTCATTCTCTCACTCTCCCTCATTCTCTTTCTCTCATTCTCTCTCTCTCTCTCTATCTCTCATCTTTCTCTCTGATTTGCCTCTCTCTCAATCTCATTCACTGTTTGTCTCTCATTCACTGTCTCTCCCTCTCATTCATTCTCTCCCCCATTCTCTCTCTCTCATTCTCTCTCTCTCATTCTCTCTCTCTCTATCTCTCATTTTTCTCTCTCTCATATTTGCCTCCCACACTCTCATTCTCTCTCGCATTCACTGATTCTCTCAAATTCACTGTCTCTCCCTCTCATTCACTGTCTCTCCCATTCTCTCGCTCTCATTCTCTCTCTCTCATTCTCTCTTTCTCTCATTTCTCTCTCTCTCTCTCTCCCGCTCATTCTCTCTTGCTCTTATTCTCTCACTCTCTGATTCTATCTCATTTTCTGTCTCTCCCCTTCTGATTTTTTTCTTTCTTTCTCTAATTTTCCCTCTCTCCCTCATTCTCTCTCTCACCCTCTGATTTTCTCATTCTCTCTCACTCTCATATTCTCACTTTCTCTCTCTAACATTCTCTCTCTCATTCTCTCTTTCTCTCATTCTCTTCCTCGCGCTATCTCTCATATTTCACTCTCTCATTTGTTCCTCTGTCTCTCTCAATCTCATTCTCTCTTTCATTCATTGTCTCTCACTCATTCACTGTCTCTCTCTCATTCTCATTCTCTCTCTCATTCTGTCTCTCATTCCGTCACTCATTCTCTCCCTCTCATTCTCTCTGACTCTCATTCTCTCTGTCTCTCATTCTCTCTCATTTTTTCTCTCTCTCCCTCCCGTTTTATCTTTCTCTCATTTTCTGTGTTTATCTCTCTCTATAAATGTCTCTCTCTCTCATTCTCACTCTCTCTTTCTCTCTCATTTTCTCTTTCTCTCTCCCATTTTCTCTCTTTTTCTCTCTCTCTCATTCTTTCTCTCATTCTCTCTGTCTATCATTCTCTCTCTCTCATTCTCTCTCATTTTTCCTCTCTCCCTCCCGTTTTCTCTTTCTCTCCCTCATTTTCTCTGATTCTCTCTCTCTCACTTTCTCTCTTTCTCTCTCTCTCTCTAATTCTCACTCTCTCTCATTTTCTCTCTCTCTCCCTCTCATATTCTATTTCTCTCTCTCTCATTCTCTCATTCTCTCTCTCTCAACCTCTACCTCATTTTCTCTCTCATTCTCTCTCATTCTCTCCAACTCTTTCTCTCTCTCATTTTGTTGATCTATCTCTCTCTGTCTCATTTTCTCTCATTCTCTCTCATTCTCTCTCATTCTCTCTCTCTCTCTCATTTTTTCTCTATCTCCCTCTCTCATTTTCTCCCTATCACTCTCTCTCATTTCTCTCTCTCTCTCTTTCATTTTCTCACTCTCTCTGATTTTCTCTCTCTCTCTCATTCTCTCTGTCTCCCATTCTCTCTCTCTCATTCTCTATTTCTCTCTGTCTCTCTTTCATTCTCCTTCATTTTCTCTTTTTCTCTCTCTCATTCTCTCTCTCATTTTTTCTCTCTCTCTCATTCTCTCTCTCTCATTCTCTCTCCCTCTCTCATTCTCTCTCTCTGATTTTTTCTCTCTCTCTCATTCTCTCTCTCTCATTTTTTCTCTCTCTATCTTAATTTTTCTCCCTCTCTATCTTATCTCTCTCTCCCTCCCTCTCATTTTCTCTGTCTCACTCTCATTTTATTCTCTCTCTCTCATTATCTCTCACTCTCTCTCTCTCATTCTCTCTCTCTCTCTCAGTCCCTCTGATTTTCTCTTTCTCTTTCTCATTGGCCTCTCTTGCATTCACTGCCTCTCTCTCATTCAATGTCTCTCTCTCTCATTCACTGTCTATCTCTCATTCCCTCTCTCTCATTCTCTCACTCATTCACTCTGTTATTCCCTCTCTCTCTCTCTCTCATTTTCTCTCTCTTTCATTCTCTCACTCTCCCTCATTCTCTTTCTCTCATTCTCTCTCTCTCTCTCTATCTCTCATCTTTCTCTCTGATTTGCCTCTCTCTCAATCTCATTCACTGTTTGTCTCTCATTCACTGTCTCTCCCTCTCATTCATTCTCTCCCCCATTCTCTCTCTCTCATTCTCTCTCTCTCATTCTCTCTCTCTCTATCTCTCATTTTTCTCTCTCTCATATTTGCCTCCCACACTCTCATTCTCTCTCGCATTCACTGATTCTCTCAAATTCACTGTCTCTCCCTCTCATTCACTGTCTCTCCCATTCTCTCGCTCTCATTCTCTCTCTCTCATTCTCTCTTTCTCTCATTTCTCTCTCTCTCTCTCTCCCGCTCATTCTCTCTTGCTCTTATTCTCTCACTCTCTGATTCTATCTCATTTTCTGTCTCTCCCCTTCTGATTTTTTTCTTTCTTTCTCTAATTTTCCCTCTCTCCCTCATTCTCTCTCTCACCCTCTGATTTTCTCATTCTCTCTCACTCTCATATTCTCACTTTCTCTCTCTAACATTCTCTCTCTCATTCTCTCTTTCTCTCATTCTCTTCCTCGCGCTATCTCTCATATTTCACTCTCTCATTTGTTCCTCTGTCTCTCTCAATCTCATTCTCTCTTTCATTCATTGTCTCTCACTCATTCACTGTCTCTCTCTCATTCTCATTCTCTCTCTCATTCTGTCTCTCATTCCGTCACTCATTCTCTCCCTCTCATTCTCTCTGACTCTCATTCTCTCTGTCTCTCATTCTCTCTCATTTTTTCTCTCTCTCCCTCCCGTTTTATCTTTCTCTCATTTTCTGTGTTTATCTCTCTCTATAAATGTCTCTCTCTCTCATTCTCACTCTCTCTTTCTCTCTCATTTTCTCTTTCTCTCTCCCATTTTCTCTCTTTTTCTCTCTCTCTCATTCTTTCTCTCATTCTCTCTGTCTATCATTCTCTCTCTCTCATTCTCTCTCATTTTTCCTCTCTCCCTCCCGTTTTCTCTTTCTCTCCCTCATTTTCTCTGATTCTCTCTCTCTCACTTTCTCTCTTTCTCTCTCTCTCTCTAATTCTCACTCTCTCTCATTTTCTCTCTCTCTCCCTCTCATATTCTATTTCTCTCTCTCTCATTCTCTCATTCTCTCTCTCTCAACCTCTACCTCATTTTCTCTCTCATTCTCTCTCATTCTCTCCAACTCTTTCTCTCTCTCATTTTGTTGATCTATCTCTCTCTGTCTCATTTTCTCTCATTCTCTCTCATTCTCTCTCATTCTCTCTCTCTCTCTCATTTTTTCTCTATCTCCCTCTCTCATTTTCTCCCTATCACTCTCTCTCATTTCTCTCTCTCTCTCTCTTTCATTTTCTCACTCTCTCTGATTTTCTCTCTCTCTCTCATTCTCTCTGTCTCCCATTCTCTCTCTCTCATTCTCTATTTCTCTCTGTCTCTCTTTCATTCTCCTTCATTTTCTCTTTTTCTCTCTCTCATTCTCTCTCTCATTTTTTCTCTCTCTCTCATTCTCTCTCTCTCATTCTCTCTCCCTCTCTCATTCTCTCTCTCTGATTTTTTCTCTCTCTCTCATTCTCTCTCTCTCATTTTTTCTCTCTCTATCTTAATTTTTCTCCCTCTCTATCTTATCTCTCTCTCCCTCCCTCTCATTTTCTCTGTCTCACTCTCATTTTATTCTCTCTCTCTCATTATCTCTCACTCTCTCTCTCTCATTCTCTCTCTCTCATTCTCTCTCTCTTGCTCCCTCTGATTTTCTCTTTCTCTCTCACTATTTTGCCTCTCTCTCATTCACTGTCTCTCTATCAGTCACTGTCTATCTCTCATTCTCTGTCTCTCATTCTCTCTCTCATTCAATCTCTTATTCACTCTCTCTCTCATTCTCTCTCTCTTTAATTCTCTCACTCTCTTTCATTCTCTCACTCTCTCTCATTCTCTCACTCTCTCTCATTCTCTCTCTCTCTCTCATTCTCCCTCTTTCATTCTCTCTTTCTCTCCCGCTCTCATTCTCTTCTCTCTCATTCTCTCTCTATCTCTCATTTTCTCTGTCTCTCATTTGCCTCTCTCTCTCACTCTCATTCTCTCTCTCATTTACTGATTCTCTCTCATTCACTCTCTCTGTCATTCACTGTCTCTCCCTCTCATTCACTGTCTCTCTCATTCTGTCTCTCACATTCTCTCTCTCTCATTCTCTCCCTCATTCTCTCTCATTCTCTCTCTCTCATTTTCTCTCTCTCTCATTCACTCTCTCACTCATTCTCTCTCTCTCTCATTTTCTCTCCCACTGTCATTCTCTCTCTCATTCACTCTCTTATTCACTATCACATTCTCTCTCTCACATTCCCTCTCTCTCATTCTCTCTCTCTCATTCTCTCTTTCTCTCTCTCTCTCTCATTCTCTGTCATTTCTCTCTCTCCCTCTCATTTCTCTTTCTCTCTCTCCATTTCTCTCTCTCATTTTCTCTGTTTCTCTCTCTCTCGTTCTCTATCTCTTCTCTCACTTTCTCATTGTCTCTCTCTCTCATTCTCTCTCTATCTCATTATTTCTCTATCTCTCCCTCTCATTTTCCCTTTCTCGCTCACTCATTCACTCTTTCTCTCTCAACCTCTCTCTCATTTCCTCTCTCATTCTCTCTCATTCTCTCCCTCTCTTTCTCTCTCTCATTTTGTTTCTCTATCTCTCTCTCTCTCATTTTCTCTCATTCTCTCTCTCGCTCTCATTTTTTTCTCTCTCCCTCTCATTTTATTTCTATCTCTCTCTCATTTTTTTTCTCTCTCTCTTTAATTTTCTCTCTCTCTCTCTGATTCTCCCTCTCTCTCTCCTTCTCTCTCCCTCTCTCATTTTCTCACTCATTCTCTCTCTCTCGCATTTTCTCTCTCTCTCATTTTCTCTTTCTCTCTCTCATTTTCTCTCCCTCTCATTCTCTCTTTCTCCCATTCTGGCTCCCCCATTCTCTATTTCTCTCTGTCTCTCTCTCTCATTCTCCCTCATTTTCTCTTTCTCTCTCTCTCATTCTCTCTCTCTCATTCTCTCTCTCATTTTTTTCTCTCTCATTTTTTTCTGCCTCTCTATCTTACTTTATCTCTCTGTCTCTCATTTTCTGTCTGTCTCTCATCTTTTCTCTCTCTCTCATTCTCTCTCTCTCTCTCTCATTTTCTCTATCTATCTCATTGTCTCTCTCTCTCATTCTCTCTCTCTCATTCTCTCTCTCTCGTTCCCTCTGATTTTCTCTTTCTCTCTCACTATTTTGCCTCTCTCTCTCATTCACTGACTCTCTCTCATTCACTGTCTCTCTATCAGTCATTGTCTATCTCTCATTCTCTGTCTCTCATTCTCTCTCTCATTCAATCTCTTATTCACTCTCTCTCTCTTTCTCTCTCTCTTTGATTCTCTCACTCTCTTTCATTCTCTCACTCTCTCTCATTCTCTCTCTCTCTCTCATTCTCTCTCTTTCATTCTTTCTTTCTCTCCCGCTCTCATTCTCTTCTCTCTCATTCTCTCTCTATCTCTCATTTTTTCTGTCTCTCATTTGCCTCTCTCTCTCACTCTCATTCTCTCTCTCATTTACTGATTCTCTCTCATTCACTCTCTCTCTCTGTCATTCATTGTCTCTCGCTCTCATTCACTGTCTCTCTCATTCTCTCTCTCACATTCTCTCTCTCTCATTCTCTCCCTCATTCTCTCACATTCTCTCTCTCTCTCATTCTCTCTCTCTCATTCTCTCTTTTTCTCTCTCTCTCCCTCTCATTTCTCTTTCTCTCTCTCCATTTCTCTCTCTCATTTTCTCTCTTTCTCTCTTGTTCTCTATCTCTCTCTCTCACTTTCTCATTGTCTCTCTCTCTCATTCTCTCTCTATCTCATTATTTCTCTATCTCTCCCTCTCATTTTCCCTTTCTCGCTCACTCATTCACTCTTTCTCTCTCAACTTCTCTCATTTTCTCTCTCATTCTCTCTCATTCTCTCCCACTCTTTCTCTCTCTCATTATGTTTCTCTATCTCTCTCTCTCTCATTTTCTCTCATTCTCTCTCTCGCTCTCATTTTTTCTCTCTCTCCCTCTCATTTTATCTCTATCTCTCTCTCATTTTTCTCTCTCTCTCTCTTTAATTTTCTCTCTCTCTCTGATTCTCCCTCTCTCTCTCCTTCTCTCTCTCTCTCTCATTTTCTCACTCATTCTCTCTCTCTCTCATTTTCTCTCTCTCTCATTTTCTCTTTCTCTCTCTCATTTTCTCTCCCTCTCATTCTCTCTTTCTCCCATTCTGTCTCCCCCATTCTCTATTTCTCTCTGTCTCTCTCTCTCATTCTCCCTCATTTTCTCTTTCTCTCTCTCTCATTCTCTCTCTCTCATTCTCTCTCCCATTTTTTTCTCTCTCATTTTTTTCTGCCTCTCTATCTTACTTTATCTCTCTGTCTCTCATTTTCTGTCTGTCTCTCATCTTTTCTCTCTCTCTCATTCTCTCTCTCTCTCATTCTCTCTCTCTCGCTCCCTCTGATTTTCTCTTTCTCTCTCACTATTTTGCCTCTCTCTCATTCACTGACTCTCTCTCATTCACTGTCTCTCTATCTGTCATTGTCTATCTCTCATTCTCTGTCTCTCATTCTCTCTCTCATTCAATCTCTTATTCACTCTCTCTCTCATTCTCTCTCTCTTTGATTCTCTCACTCTCTCTCATTCTCTCACTCTCTCTCATTCTCTCTCTCTCTCATTCTCTCTCTTTCATTCTCTCTTTCTCTCCCGCTCTCATTCTCTTCTCTCTCATTCTCTCTCTATCTCTCATTTTTTCTGTCCCTCATTTGCCTCTCTCTCTCACTCTCATTCTCTCTCTCATTTACTGATTCTCTCTCATTCTCTCTCTCTCTCTCTCTGTCATTCACTGTCTCTCGCTCTCATTCACTGTCTCTCTCATTCTCTCTCTCACATTCTCTCTCTCACATTCTCTCCCTCATTCTCTCTCATTCTCTCTCTCTCATTTTCTCTCTCTCTCATTCACTCTCTCACTCATTCTCTCTCTCTCTCATTTTCTCTCCCACTGTCATTCTCTCTCTTATTCACTATCACATTCTCTCTCTCACATTCTCTCTCTCTCATTCTCTCTCTCTCATTCTCTCTCTCTCTCTCATTCTCTGTCAATTCTCTCTCTCTCCCTCTCATTTCTCTTTCTCTCTCTCCATTTCTCTCTCTCATTTTCTCTCTTTTTCTCTCTCGTTCTCTATCTCTCTCTCTCACTTTCTCATTGTCTCTCTCTCTCATTCTCTCTCTATCTCATTATTTCTCTATCTCTCCCTCTCATTTTCCCTTTCTCGCTCACTCATTCACTCTTTCTCTCTCAACCTCTCTCTCATTTTCTCTCTCATTGTCTCTCATTCTCTCCCTCTCTTTCTCTCTCTCATTTTGTTTCTCTATCTCTCTCTCTCTCATTTTCTCTCATTCTCTCTCTCGCTCTCATTTTTTCTCTCTCTCCCTCTCATTTTATCTCTATCTCTCTCTCATTTTTTCTCTCTCTCTCTTTAATTCTCTCTCTCTCTGATTCTCCCTCTCTCTCTCCTTCTCTCTCTCTCTCATTTTCTCACTCATTCTCTCTCTCTCTCATTTTCTCTCTCTCTCATTTTCTCTTTCTCTCTCTCATTTTCTCTCCCTCTCATTCTCTCTTTCTCCCATTCTGTCTCCCCCATTCTCTATTTCTCTCTGTCTCTCTCTCTCATTCTCCCTCATTTTCTGTTTTTCTCTCTCTCATTCTCTCTCTCATTCTCTCTCTCTCATTCTCTCTCTCTCATTTTTTTCTCTCTCATTGTTTCTGCCTCTCTATCTTACTTTATCTCATTGTCTCTCATTTTCTGTCTGATTCTCATCTTTTCTCTCTCTCTCTCATTGTTTCTATCTATCTCATTGTCTATCGCTCTCATTCTGTCACTCTCATTCTCTCTCTCTCGCTCCCTCTGATTTTCTCTTTCTCTCTCTCTCATTTGCCCCTCTCTCATTCACTGTCTCTCTCTCATTCACTGTCTCTCTATCATTCACTGTCTATCTCTCATTCTCTCTCTCTCATTCTCTCTCTCATTTAGTCTCTTATTCACTCTCTCAATCTCCCATTCTCTCTTTCATTCTCTCACTCTTTCTCATTCTCTCTCCCTTTCTGATTCTCTCTCTCTCTCTCATTCTCTCTCTCTCTCATTTTTCTTTCACTCTTATTTGCCTCTCTCACTCTCATTCTCTCTCTCATTCACTGATTCTCTCAAATTCACTGTCTCTCCCTCTCATTCACTTTCTCTCCCATTCTTCGCTCTCATTCTCTCTCTCTCATGCCCTCTCTCATTTTCTCTCTCTCTCTCCTGCTCATTCTCTCTTGCTCTTATTCTCTCACTCTCTGAATCTCTCTCATTTTCTGTCTCTCTCCTTCTGATTTTCTCTTTCTTTCTCTAATTTTTTCTCTCTCTCTCTCATTCTCACTCTCACCCTCTGATTTTCTCAATCTCTCTCACTCTCATATTCTCACTTTCTCTACCATTCTCTCTGTCATTCTCTCTTACTCTCATTCTCTTCCACGCGCTATCTCTCATTTTTGTCTCTCTCTCATTTCTTCCTCTGTCTCTCTCAATCTCATTCTCTCTTTCATTCACTGTCTCTCACTCATTCACTGTCTGTCTCTCATTCTCATTCTCTCTCTCATTCTGTCTCTCATTTCCATCACTCATTCTCTATCTCTCATTCTCTCTCTCAGTCTCTCTCTCTCTCTCATTCTCTCTCCCTCATTCTCTCTCATTTTCTCACACATTTTCGCTCTTTTTCTCTTCTTCTCATTCTCTCTCTCATTCTCTCTTTCATTCACTGTCTCTCACTCATTCACTGTCTCTCTCTCATTCTCTCTCTCATTCCCTCTCTCAGTCTCTATCTCTCATGCTGTCTCTCTCAGTCTCTCCCTTTCATTCTCTCTCATTTTCTCTCTCTCTCCCTCTCATTTTCTCGCCCATTTTCTCTCTTTTTCTTTCCCTCTCATTCTCTCTCTCATTCTCTCTGTCTCCTATTCTCTCTCATTTTTTCATCTCTCTCCCTCCCGTTTCCTATTTCTCTCTCTCTCATTTTCACTGTTTCTCTCTCTCAATTTCTCTTTTTCTCTCCCTCACTCTCATTCTCGCTTTCTCTCATTTTCTCTCTCTCTCTCATTTTCTCTCCATCTCTCTCTCTCATTTTCTCACTTTCTCTCTCTCATTTTCTCTCTCTCTCTCATATTCTATCTCCCTCATTCTCTCTCTCCCTCATTCTCTCTCTATCACACATTTTTTCACTCCCTCATTTGCCTCTCTCTCTCATTCATTCTCTATCTCATTTACTGATTCTCTCAAATTCACTGTCTCTCCCTCCCATTCACTTTCTCTCCCATTCTCTCTCTCTGTCATTCTCTCTCATTCTCTCTTGCTCATATTCTCTCATTCTCTGATTCTCTATCATTTTCTGTCTCTCTCCTTCTAATTTTCTCTTTCTCTCTCTAATTTTCTCTCTTTCTCTCTCCCTCATTCTCTCTCTCTCCCTCTGATTTTCTCATTCTCTCTCACTCACATTTTCTCTCTTTCTCTCTTTATCATTCTCTCTCTCATTCTCATTCTCTCTCATTCTCTCTCTCTCTCATTTTCTCTCTCTCCCTCTTGTTTTCTCTTTCTCTCTCCCATTTTCTCTTTTTTTCTCTCTCTTTCATCTCTCTCTCATTCTCTCTGTCTCTCATTCTCTTTGTCTCTTAATCTCTCTCATTTTCTCTCTCTCTCCGTCCTGTTTTCTCTTTCTCTCATTTTCTCTGTTCATCTCTCTCTCTAAATTTCTCTCTTTCTCTCTCTCTCTCATTCTCAGTCTCTCTCATTTTCTCTCTCTCATTTTTTCTCTCTCTCTCATTCTCTCTCTCTCTCATTTTCTCCCCCTCTCTCTCTCTCTCATTTTCTGTAACTCTCCCTCTCTCTCATTCACTGCCTCTCTCTCCCGTTCTCTCTCTCATTCTCTCTCTCTCCTTCTCTCTCTCTCATTCTCTCTCACATTAACTCTCTTAATCACCCTCTCTCTCTCAATCTCTCTCTCAATCTCTCTCTCTCATTTTTTCTCTCTCCTCATTCTCTCTCTCTCTCATTTCTCTCTCTCTCTATCTTATTTTTTCTCTCTCTCTATCTTAATTTCTCTCTCTCTCTCATTGTCTCTATCTCTCACTGTCTCGCATTTTCCTCTCTCTCTCATTTGCCTCTCTCTCTCATGCTCATTCTCTCTCTCATTCACTGATTCTCTCTCATTAAATCACTCTCTCTCTCTCTCTCTCTCATTCACTGTCTCTCCCTCTCATTCACACTCTCTCTCATTCTCTCACTCTCATTCTCTCTCATTCTTTCTCTCTGTCATTTTCTCTCTCTCTCTCCCCCTCATTCCCTCTTGCTCTTATTCTCTCACTCTCTCATTCTTCTCATTTTCTGTCTCTCTCCTTCTGATTTTCTCTTTTTCTCTCTCATTTTCTCTCTATCTCTCTCCCTCATTCTCTCTCTCTCGCTCACATTTTCTAATTCTCTCTCTCTCTCTCTCATTTTCTATCTTTCTCCCTTTCTCATTATCTCTCCCATTGCCTGTCTCTCTCTCTCATTCTCTCTCTCTCTCATTCTCTTCCTCTCGCTATCTATCATTTTTCTCTTTCTCTCAATTGTGTCTCTCTCTCTCACTCCCATTCTCTCTCATTCACTGTCTCTCATTCACTGTCTCTCTCTCATTCACTGTCTCTCTCTCATTCTCTGTCTCTCTCTCATTCTCTCTCTCATTCCATCTCTCATTTTCTCTCCCTGTCTCTCTCAGTCTCTCTCTCTATCGTTCTCTCTCTCATTCTCTCTCATTTTCTCTCTCTCTCCCTCTCATTTCCCTTTCTCTCTCCCATTTTCTCTCTTTCTCTCTCTCTCTCTCTCCCAATTTCTCTCTTTCACTCTCATTCTCGCTCTCTCTCATTTTCTGTCTCTCACTCTCCCATTTTCTCTCTCTCTCTCAATCTCTCATTTTCTCTCTCTTGCTCTCTCATTCTCTCTCTCTCATTTTCTCTCTATCATTCTCTCTCTCTCATTTATTTCTCTCTCCTATTTTCTCTCTCTCTCTATCTTATATTCTCTCTATCTCTCTCTCATTTTCTCGATATCTCTCTCTCATTTCCTCTCTCTCTCATTTTCTCTCTCTCATTTTCCCTCCCTCTCATTCTCTCTCTCTCCCATTCTCTCTCGCTCATCCTCTGTCTCATTCTCTCTCATTCTGCCTCTCTCTCATTTTCTCTCTGTCTCCCTCTCATTTTTTTCTCTCTCTCCCTCTCATTCTCTCTCTCTCTTATTCTCCCTCACACATTCTCTCTCTCATCCACTCTCTTATTCACTCTCTCTCAATTTCTCTCTCTCTCTGTTTCTCTCACTATCTCTCATTTTCTCTTTAATTCTCTCTCTCTCCCGTTCTCTCTCTCACTTTCTCATTTTCCTTCTCTTTCTCTCATTTTCTCTCCCTCTCATTTTCTCACTCTGCTATTTTCTCGCACATTCTCTCTCTATCAGTCTCTCCCATTTTCTCTCATTCTCTCTCTCTCAATTTCTCTCTCTCTCTCCATCTCATTCTCTTTCTCTCTTATACCCTCTAAGATTCTCTCTCATTTTCTCTCTCTCGCCTTTTGATTTTCTCTTTCTCTCTTGCATTTTCTCTCTTTCTCTCTCATTCTCTCTCTCATTCTCTCCCTCTCTCATTCTCTCTCTCTCTCTCTCATTTTTTTCTCTCCCTATCTTAATTTTTCTCTCTCTCTATCTTATTTTCTCTCTCTCCCTATCATGTTCTCTGTCTGTCTCTCATTTTTATTCTCTCTCTCTCATTATCTCTCACTCTCTCTATCTCATTCTCTCTCTCTCATTCTCTCTCTCTCGCCCCCTCTGATTTTCTCTTTCTCTCTCTCTATTTTCCCTCTCTCTCATTCACTGACTCTCTCTCATTCACCGTCTCTCTATCAGTCACTGTCTATCTCTCATTCTGTGTCTCTCATTCTCTCTCTCTTTCAATCTCTTATTTACTCTTTCTCTCATTCTCTCTCTCTTTGATTCTCTCAATCTTTCATTCTCTCACTCTCTCTCATTCTCTCTCTCTCTCATTCTCTCTTTTTCATTCTCTCTTTCTCTCCCTCTCTCATTCTCTTCTCTATCATTCTCTATCTCTCATGTTTTCTGTCTCTCATTTGCCTCTCTCTCTCACTCTCATTCTCTCTCTCATTTACTGATTCTCTCTCATTCACTCTCTCTCTCTCTCATTCACTGTCTCTCCCTCTCATTCACTGTCTCTCTCATTCGCTCTCTCATTCTCTCTCTCTCATTCTCTCCCTCATTCTCTCTCATTTTCTCTCCCACTGTCATTCTCTCTCTCATTCACTCTCTTATTCACTATCACATTCTCTGTCTCACATTCTCTCTCTCTCATTCTCTCCCTCTCATTTCTCTTTCTCTCTCTCCATTTCTCTCTCTCTCATTTTCTCTTTCTATCTCTCTCGTTCTCTATCTCTCTCTCTCACTTTCTCATTGTCTCTCTCTCTCATTCTCTCTCTATCTCATTATTTCTCTATCTCTCCCTCTCATTTTCCCTTTCTCGCTCACTCATTCACTCTTTCTCTCTCAACCTCTCTCTCATTTCCTCTCTCATTCTCTCTCATTCTCTCCCTCTCTTTCTCTCTCTCATTTTGTTTCTCTATCTCTCTCTCTCTCATTTTCTCTCATTCTCTCTCTCGCTCTCATTTTTTTCTCTCTCCCTCTCATTTTATTTCTATCTCTCTCTCATTTTTTTTCTCTCTCTCTTTAATTTTCTCTCTCTCTCTGATTCTCCCTCTCTCTCTCCTTCTCTCTCTCTCTCTCATTTTCTCACTCATTCTCTCTCTCTCGCATTTTCTCTCTCTCTCATTTTCTCTTTCTCTCTCTCATTTTCTCTCCCTCTCATTCTCTCTTTCTCCCATTCTGGCTCTCCCATTCTCTATTTCTCTCTGTCTCTCTCTCTCATTCTCCCTCATTTTCTCTTTCTCTCTCTCTCATTCTCTCTCTCTCATTCTCTCTCTCATTTTTTTCTCTCTCATTTTTTTCTGCCTCTCTATCTTACTTTATCTCTCTGTCTCTCATTTTCTGTCTGTCTCTCATCTTTTCTCTCTCTCTCATTCTCTCTCTCTCTCATTTTCTCTATCTATCTCATTGTCTCTCTCTCTCATTCTCTCTCTCTCATTCTCTCTCTCTCGTTCCCTCTGATTTTCTCTTTCTCTCTCACTATTTTGCCTCTCTCTCTCATTCACTGACTCTCTCTCATTCACTGTCTCTCTATCAGTCATTGTCTATCTCTCATTCTCTGTCTCTCATTCTCTCTCTCATTCAATCTCTTATTCACTCTCTCTCTCTTTCTCTCTCTCTTTGATTCTCTCACTCTCTTTCATTCTCTCACTCTCTCTCATTCTCTCTCTCTCTCATTCTCTCTCTTTCATTCTTTCTTTCTCTCCCGCTCTCATTCTCTTCTCTCTCATTCTCTCTCTATCTCTCATTTTTTCTGTCTCTCATTTGCCTCTCTCTCTCACTCTCATTCTCTCTCTCATTTACTGATTCTCTCTCATTCACTCTCTCTCTCTGTCATTCATTGTCTCTCGCTCTCATTCACTGTCTCTCTCATTCTCTCTCTCACATTCTCTCTCTCTCATTCTCTCCCTCATTCTCTCACATTCTCTCTCTCTCATTCTCTCTCTCTCATTCTCTCTTTTTCTCTCTCTCTCCCTCTCATTTCTCTTTCTCTCTCTCCATTTCTCTCTCTCATTTTCTCTCTTTCTCTCTTGTTCTCTATCTCTCTCTCTCACTTTCTCATTGTCTCTCTCTCTCATTCTCTCTCTATCTCATTATTTCTCTATCTCTCCCTCTCATTTTCCCTTTCTCGCTCACTCATTCACTCTTTCTCTCTCAACTTCTCTCATTTTCTCTCTCATTCTCTCTCATTCTCTCCCTCTCTTTCTCTCTCTCATTATGTTTCTCTATCTCTCTCTCTCTCATTTTCTCTCATTCTCTCTCTCGCTCTCATTTTTTCTCTCTCTCCCTCTCATTTTATCTCTATCTCTCTCTCATTTTTCTCTCTCTCTCTCTTTAATTTTCTCTCTCTCTCTGATTCTCCCTCTCTCTCTCCTTCTCTCTCTCTCTCTCATTTTCTCACTCATTCTCTCTCTCTCTCATTTTCTCTCTCTCTCATTTTCTCTTTCTCTCTCTCATTTTCTCTCCCTCTCATTCTCTCTTTCTCCCATTCTGTCTCCCCCATTCTCTATTTCTCTCTGTCTCTCTCTCTCATTCTCCCTCATTTTCTCTTTCTCTCTCTCTCATTCTCTCTCTCTCATTCTCTCTCCCATTTTTTTCTCTCTCATTTTTTTCTGCCTCTCTATCTTACTTTATCTCTCTGTCTCTCATTTTCTGTCTGTCTCTCATCTTTTCTCTCTCTCTCATTCTCTCTCTCTCTCATTTTCTCTCTCTCGCTCCCTCTGATTTTCTCTTTCTCTCTCACTATTTTGCCTCTCTCTCATTCACTGACTCTCTCTCATTCACTGTCTCTCTATCTGTCATTGTCTATCTCTCATTCTCTGTCTCTCATTCTCTCTCTCATTCAATCTCTTATTCACTCTCTCTCTCATTCTCTCTCTCTTTGATTCTCTCACTCTCTCTCATTCTCTCACTCTCTCTCATTCTCTCTCTCTCTCATTCTCTCTCTTTCATTCTCTCTTTCTCTCCCGCTCTCATTCTCTTCTCTCTCATTCTCTCTCTATCTCTCATTTTTTCTGTCCCTCATTTGCCTCTCTCTCTCACTCTCATTCTCTCTCTCATTTACTGATTCTCTCTCATTCTCTCTCTCTCTCTCTCTGTCATTCACTGTCTCTCGCTCTCATTCACTGTCTCTCTCATTCTCTCTCTCACATTCTCTCTCTCACATTCTCTCCCTCATTCTCTCTCATTCTCTCTCTCTCATTTTCTCTCTCTCTCATTCACTCTCTCACTCATTCTCTCTCTCTCTCATTTTCTCTCCCACTGTCATTCTCTCTCTTATTCACTATCACATTCTCTCTCTCACATTCTCTCTCTCTCATTCTCTCTCTCTCATTCTCTCTCTCTCTCTCATTCTCTGTCAATTCTCTCTCTCTCCCTCTCATTTCTCTTTCTCTCTCTCCATTTCTCTCTCTCATTTTCTCTCTTTTTCTCTCTCGTTCTCTATCTCTCTCTCTCACTTTCTCATTGTCTCTCTCTCTCATTCTCTCTCTATCTCATTATTTCTCTATCTCTCCCTCTCATTTTCCCTTTCTCGCTCACTCATTCACTCTTTCTCTCTCAACCTCTCTCTCATTTTCTCTCTCATTGTCTCTCATTCTCTCCCTCTCTTTCTCTCTCTCATTTTGTTTCTCTATCTCTCTCTCTCTCATTTTCTCTCATTCTCTCTCTCGCTCTCATTTTTTTCTCTCTCTCCCTCTCATTTTATCTCTATCTCTCTCTCATTTTTTCTCTCTCTCTCTTTAATTCTCTCTCTCTCTGATTCTCCCTCTCTCTCTCCTTCTCTCTCTCTCTCATTTTCTCACTCATTCTCTCTCTCTCTCATTTTCTCTCTCTCTCATTTTCTCTTTCTCTCTCTCATTTTCTCTCCCTCTCATTCTCTCTTTCTCCCATTCTGTCTCCCCCATTCTCTATTTCTCTCTGTCTCTCTCTCTCATTCTCCCTCATTTTCTGTTTTTCTCTCTCTCATTCTCTCTCTCATTCTCTCTCTCTCATTCTCTCTCTCTCATTTTTTTCTCTCTCATTGTTTCTGCCTCTCTATCTTACTTTATCTCATTGTCTCTCATTTTCTGTCTGATTCTCATCTTTTCTCTCTCTCTCTCATTGTTTCTATCTATCTCATTGTCTATCGCTCTCATTCTGTCACTCTCATTCTCTCTCTCTCGCTCCCTCTGATTTTCTCTTTCTCTCTCTCTCATTTGCCCCTCTCTCATTCACTGTCTCTCTCTCATTCACTGTCTCTCTATCATTCACTGTCTATCTCTCATTCTCTCTCTCTCATTCTCTCTCTCATTTAGTCTCTTATTCACTCTCTCAATCTCCCATTCTCTCTTTCATTCTCTCACTCTTTCTCATTCTCTCTCCCTTTCTGATTCTCTCTCTCTCTCTCATTCTCTCTCTCTCTCATTTTTCTTTCACTCTTATTTGCCTCTCTCACTCTCATTCTCTCTCTCATTCACTGATTCTCTCAAATTCACTGTCTCTCCCTCTCATTCACTTTCTCTCCCATTCTTCGCTCTCATTCTCTCTCTCTCATGCCCTCTCTCATTTTCTCTCTCTCTCTCCTGCTCATTCTCTCTTGCTCTTATTCTCTCACTCTCTGAATCTCTCTCATTTTCTGTCTCTCTCCTTCTGATTTTCTCTTTCTTTCTCTAATTTTTTCTCTCTCTCTCTCATTCTCACTCTCACCCTCTGATTTTCTCAATCTCTCTCACTCTCATATTCTCACTTTCTCTACCATTCTCTCTGTCATTCTCTCTTACTCTCATTCTCTTCCACGCGCTATCTCTCATTTTTGTCTCTCTCTCATTTCTTCCTCTGTCTCTCTCAATCTCATTCTCTCTTTCATTCACTGTCTCTCACTCATTCACTGTCTGTCTCTCATTCTCATTCTCTCTCTCATTCTGTCTCTCATTTCCATCACTCATTCTCTATCTCTCATTCTCTCTCTCAGTCTCTCTCTCTCTCTCATTCTCTCTCCCTCATTCTCTCTCATTTTCTCACACATTTTCGCTCTTTTTCTCTTCTTCTCATTCTCTCTCTCATTCTCTCTTTCATTCACTGTCTCTCACTCATTCACTGTCTCTCTCTCATTCTCTCTCTCATTCCCTCTCTCAGTCTCTATCTCTCATGCTGTCTCTCTCAGTCTCTATCTCTCATGCTGTCTCTCTCAGTCTCTCTCTTTCATTCTCTCTCATTTTCTCTCTCTCTCCCTCTCATTTTCTCGCCCATTTTCTCTCTTTTTCTTTCCCTCTCATTCTCTCTCTCATTCTCTCTGTCTCCTATTCTCTCTCATTTTTTCATCTCTCTCCCTCCCGTTTCCTATTTCTCTCTCTCTCATTTTCACTGTTTCTCTCTCTCAATTTCTCTTTTTCTCTCCCTCACTCTCATTCTCGCTTTCTCTCATTTTCTCTCTCTCTCTCATTTTCTCTCCATCTCTCTCTCTCATTTTCTCACTTTCTCTCTCTCATTTTCTCTCTCTCTCTCATATTCTATCTCCCTCATTCTCTCTCTCCCTCATTCTCTCTCTATCACACATTTTTTCACTCCCTCATTTGCCTCTCTCTCTCATTCATTCTCTATCTCATTTACTGATTCTCTCAAATTCACTGTCTCTCCCTCCCATTCACTTTCTCTCCCATTCTCTCTCTGTCATTCTCTCTCATTCTCTCTTGCTCATATTCTCTCATTCTCTGATTCTCTATCATTTTCTGTCTCTCTCCTTCTAATTTTCTCTTTCTCTCTCTAATTTTCTCTCTTTCTCTCTCCCTCATTCTCTCTCTCTCCCTCTGATTTTCTCATTCTCTCTCACTCACATTTTCTCTCTTTCTCTCTTTATCATTCTCTCTCTCATTCTCATTCTCTCTCATTCTCTCTCTCTCTCATTTTCTCTCTCTCCCTCTTGTTTTCTCTTTCTCTCTCCCATTTTCTCTTTTTTTCTCTCTCTTTCATCTCTCTCTCATTCTCTCTGTCTCTCATTCTCTTTGTCTCTTAATCTCTCTCATTTTCTCTCTCTCTCCGTCCTGTTTTCTCTTTCTCTCATTTTCTCTGTTCATCTCTCTCTCTAAATTTCTCTCTTTCTCTCTCTCTCTCATTCTCACTCTCTCTCATTTTCTCTCTCTCATTTTTTCTCTCTCTCTCATTCTCTCATTTTCTCCCCCTCTCTCTCTCTCTCATTTTCTGTAACTCTCCCTCTCTCTCATTCACTGCCTCTCTCTCCCGTTCTCTCTCTCATTCTCTCTCTCTCCTTCTCTCTCTCTCATTCTCTCTCACATTAACTCTCTTAATCACCCTCTCTCTCTCAATCTCTCTCTCAATCTCTCTCTCTCATTTTTTCTCTCTCCTCATTCTCTCTCTCTCTCATTTCTCTCTCTCTCTATCTTATTTTTTCTCTCTCTCTATCTTAATTTCTCTCTCTCTCTCATTGTCTCTATCTCTCACTGTCTCGCATTTTCCTCTCTCTCTCATTTGCCTCTCTCTCTCATGCTCATTCTCTCTCTCATTCACTGATTCTCTCTCATTAAATCACTCTCTCTCTCTCTCTCTCTCATTCACTGTCTCTCCCTCTCATTCACACTCTCTCTCATTCTCTCACTCTCATTCTCTCCCATTCTTTCTCTCTGTCATTTTCTCTCTCTCTCTCCCCCTCATTCCCTCTTGCTCTTATTCTCTCACTCTCTCATTCTTCTCATTTTCTGTCTTTCTCCTTCTGATTTTCTCTTTTTCTCTCTCATTTTCTCTCTATCTCTCTCCCTCATTCTCTCTCTCTCGCTCACATTTTCTAATTCTCTCTCTCTCTCTCTCATTTTCTATCTTTCTCCCTTTCTCATTATCTCTCCCATTGCCTGTCTCTCTCTCTCATTCTCTCTCTCTCTCATTCTCTTCCTCTCGCTATCTATCATTTTTCTCTTTCTCTCAATTGTGTCTCTCTCTCTCACTCCCATTCTCTCTCATTCACTGTCTCTCATTCACTGTCTCTCTCTCATTCACTGTCTCTCTCTCATTCTCTGTCTCTCTCTCATTCTCTCTCTCATTCCATCTCTCATTTTCTCTCCCTGTCTCTCTCAGTCTCTCTCTCTATCGTTCTCTCTCTCATTCTCTCTCATTTTCTCTCTCTCTCCCTCTCATTTCCCTTTCTCTCTCCCATTTTCTCTCTTTCTCTCTCTCTCTCTCTCCCAATTTCTCTCTTTCACTCTCATTCTCGCTCTCTCTCATTTTCTGTCTCTCACTCTCCCATTTTCTCTCTCTCTCTCAATCTCTCATTTTCTCTCTCTTGCTCTCTCATTCTCTCTCTCTCATTTTCTCTCTATCATTCTCTCTCTCTCATTTATTTCTCTCTCCTATTTTCTCTCTCTCTCTATCTTATATTCTCTCTATCTCTCTCTCATTTTCTCGATATCTCTCTCTCATTTCCTCTCTCTCTCATTTTCTCTCTCTCATTTTCCCTCCCTCTCATTCTCTCTCTCTCCCATTCTCTCTCGCTCATCCTCTGTCTCATTCTCTCTCATTCTGCCTCTCTCTCATTTTCTCTCTGTCTCCCTCTCATTTTTTTCTCTCTCTCCCTCTCATTCTCTCTCTCTCTTATTCTCCCTCACACATTCTCTCTCTCATCCACTCTCTTATTCACTCTCTCTCAATTTCTCTCTCTCTCTGTTTCTCTCACTATCTCTCATTTTCTCTTTAATTCTCTCTCTCTCCCGTTCTCTCTCTCACTTTCTCATTTTCCTTCTCTTTCTCTCATTTTCTCTCCCTCTCATTTTCTCACTCTGCTATTTTCTCGCACATTCTCTCTCTATCAGTCTCTCCCATTTTCTCTCATTCTCTCTCTCTCAATTTCTCTCTCTCTCTCCATCTCATTCTCTTTCTCTCTTATACCCTCTAAGATTCTCTCTCATTTTCTCTCTCTCGCCTTTTGATTTTCTCTTTCTCTCTTGCATTTTCTCTCTTTCTCTCTCATTCTCTCTCTCATTCTCTCCCTCTCTCATTCTCTCTCTCTCTCTCATTTTTTTCTCTCCCTATCTTAATTTTTCTCTCTCTCTATCTTATTTTCTCTCTCTCCCTATCATGTTCTCTGTCTGTCTCTCATTTTTATTCTCTCTCTCTCATTATCTCTCACTCTCTCTATCTCATTCTCTCTCTCTCATTCTCTCTCTCTCGCCCCCTCTGATTTTCTCTTTCTCTCTCTCTATTTTCCCTCTCTCTCATTCACTGACTCTCTCTCATTCACCGTCTCTCTATCAGTCACTGTCTATCTCTCATTCTGTGTCTCTCATTCTCTCTCTCTTTCAATCTCTTATTTACTCTTTCTCTCATTCTCTCTCTCTTTGATTCTCTCACTCTTTCATTCTCTCACTCTCTCTCATTCTCTCTCTCTCTCATTCTCTCTTTTTCATTCTCTCTTTCTCTCCCTCTCTCATTCTCTTCTCTCTCATTCTCTATCTCTCATGTTTTCTGTCTCTCATTTGCCTCTCTCTCTCACTCTCATTCTCTCTCTCATTTTACTGATTCTCTCTCATTCACTCTCTCTCTCTCTCATTCACTGTCTCTCCCTCTCATTCACTGTCTCTCTCATTCGCTCTCTCATTCTCTCTCTCTCATTCTCTCCCTCATTCTCTCTCATTTTCTCTCCCACTGTCATTCTCTCTCTCATTCACTCTCTTATTCACTATCACATTCTCTGTCTCACATTCTCTCTCTCTCATTCTCTCCCTCTCATTTCTCTTCTCTCTCTCCATTTCTCTCTCTCTCATTTTCTCTCTTTCTATCTCTCTCGTTCTCTATCTCTCTCTCTCACTTTCTCATTGTCTCTCTCTCTCAAATTCTCTCCCTATCTCATTATTTCTCTATCTCTCCCTCTCATTTTCCCTTTCTCGCTCACTCATTCACACTTTCTCTCTCAACCTCTCTCTCATTTTCTTTCTCATTCTCTCTCATTCTCTCCCTCTCTTCTCTCTCTCATTTTGTTTCTCTATCTCTCTCTCTCTCATTTTCTCTCATTCTCTCTCCCCTCTCTCATTTTTTTCTCTATCTCCCTCTCATTTTATCTTTCTCACTCCCATTTTCTCTCTTTTTCTCTCTCTCTCATTCCTCTCTTTCATTCTCTCTGTCTCTCATTCTCTCTGTCTCTCATTCTCTCAGTCTCTCATTCTCTCTCATTTTTTTTCTCTCTCTCCGTCCTGTTTTCTTTCTCTCATTTTCTCTGTTTATCTCTCTCTCTCAATTTCTCTCTCTCTCTCTCTCTCATTCTCTCTCTCTCATTCACTGCCTCTCTCTTACTGTTCTTCTCCTCATTCTCTCTCTCCTTCTCTCTTTCTCATTCTCTCTCACATTAACTCTCTTATTCACGCTCTCCCTCTCTCAATCTCTCTCTCAATCTCTCTCTCTCATTTTTTCTCTCTTCTCATTCTCTCTCTCTCTCATTTTTCTCTCTCTCTCTATCTTATTTTTTCTCTCTATCTTATTTTCTCACTCTCTCTCATTGTTTTCTATCTCTCTCTGTCTCGCATTTTTCTCTCTCTCTCTTTTGCCTCTCTCTCTCATGCTCATTCTCTCTCTCATTCACTGATTCTCTCTCATTCATTCACTCTCTCATTCTCACTCTCTCATTCCTCTGTCATTCTTTCCCTCTATCATGTTCTCTCTCTCTCTCTCCCCCCTCATTCTCTCTTGTACCTATTCTATCACTCTCTCATTCTTCTCAATTTCTGTCTCTCTCCTTCTGATTTTCTCTTTTTCTCTCTCATTTTCTCTCAATCTCTCTCCCTCATTCTCTCTCTCTCCCTCTGATTTTTCTAATTCTCTCTCTCTCTCTCATTTTCTCTCTTTCTCCCACTCTCATTCTCTCTCCCATTCTCTTTCCCTCTCTCATTCTCTGTCCCTCTCATTCTCTTCCTCTCGCTATCTATCATTTTTCTCTTTCTCTCAATTGTTTCTCTCTCTCTCCACTCCCATTCTTTCTCATTCACTGTCCTCTCATTCACTGTCTCTCTCTCATTCACTGTCTCTCTCTCATTCTCTGTCTCTCTCATTCTCTCTCTCATTCCATCTCTCATTCTCTCTGTGTGTCTCTCTCTCATTCTCTCTCTCTCCCTCTGATTTTCTAATTCTCTCTCTCTCTCTCTCATTTTCTCACTTTCTCCCTCTCTCATTCTCTGTCCCATTGCATGTCTCTCTCTCTCTCTCATTCTCTCTCTCTCATTCTCTTCCTCTCGCTATCTATCATTTTTCTCTTTCTCTCAATTGTGTCTCTCTCTCTCTCACTCCCATTCTCTCTCATTCACTGTCTCTCATTCACTGTCTCTCTCTCATTCTCTCTCTCATTCCATCTCTCATTCTCTCTCCCTGTCTCTCTCTCAGTCTCGTTCTCTATCATTCTCTCTCATTTTCTCTCTCTCTCCCTCTCATTTCCCTTTCTCTCTCCCATTTTCTCTCTTTCTTTCTCTCTCTCTCTCAATTTCTCTCTTTCACTCTCATTCTAACTCTCTCTGTTTCTCTCTCTCACTCTCCCCATTTTCACTCTCTCTCAATATCTCATTTTCTCTCTCTCACTCTTTCATTCTCTCTCTCTCATTTTCTCTCTATCATTATCTCTCTCTCATTTATTTCTCTCTCCTATTTTCTCTCTCTCTCTATCTTATATTCTCTCTATCTCTCTCTCATTTTTCTCGATATCTCTCTCTCATTTCCTCTCTCTCTCATTTTCTCTCTCTCATTTTACCTGCCTCTCATTCTCTCTCTCTCTCATTCTCTCTCGCTCATCCTCTGTCTCATTCTCTCTCATTCTGCCTCTCTCTCATTTTCTCTCTGTCTCCCTCTCATTTTTTTCTCTCTCGCCCTCTCATTCTCTCTCTCTCTTATTCTCCCTCACACATTCTCTCTCTCATCCACTCTCTTATTCACTCTCTCTCTCATTCTCTCGTTCAATCTCTCTCTCTCATTGTTTCTCCCTCTCTCTCATTTTTTCTCTAATTCACTCCTCTCTCCCCGTTCTCTCTCTCACTCTCTCATTTTCCTTCTCTTTCTCTCATTTTCTCTCCCTCTCATTTTCTCACTGCCATTTTCTCGCTCATTCTCTCTCTATCAGTCTCTCCCATTTTCTCTCATTCACTCTCTCTCAATTTCTCACTCTCTCTCTATCTCATTCTCTTTCTCTCTTATACCCTCTAAGATTCTCTCTCATTTTCTCTCTCTCGCCTTTTGATTTTCTCTTTCTCTCTTGCATTTTCTCTCTTTCTCTCTCATTCTCTCTCTCTCATTCTCTCTCTCTCGCTCCGTCTGATTTTCTCTCCCTCTCATTTTCTCTCTTCTCTCTCTCTCATTCTCTCTCTGATCTCTGTCTCTCTCTCTCATTTTCTTTCTCTCTCAGTCTCTCTCTCTATCTCTCATTTTTCTCTCCCTCTAATTTGCTTCTCTCCCCTCTCCCTCACTCTCATTCTCTCTCTCATTCACTGTCTCTCTCTCATTCACTATCGCTCTCTCATTCACTGTCTCTCCTCTCATCCTCACACTCTCTCATTCTCTCTCTCTCATTCTCTCTCTCATTCACTCTCTCATTCTCTCTCTCTCTCATTCTCTGTCTCTCTCATTATCTCTCTCTCTCATTTGCTCTCTCTATCTCACATTTTTCTCTCACTCATTAATTCTCTCTCTCTTATTTTCTCTCTTTTCTCTCTCTCATTTTCTTCCTCTCTCTCCCTCTCATACTCTCTCCCTCTCATTCTCTCTCTCACTCACTCTCTCATTCTCTCACTCTCTCTTAATGTCTCTCTTTCATTCTCTCATTCTCTCTCTCTCAATCATTATCTCTCTCT